>CM071638.1:11158344-11440968 GCA_036419045.1 Scirpophaga incertulas | reverse complement strand
TGAGCTTCTTAGTGTTTTTGCAACCGTACACGGTTTTGCAGTTTCTTTTGACACAAATGGAGACAATTTTTACCAATTTTCGACCGACCGCCAATTTTTTTAACAGAGAGTGGGATAGACCACTCGGCCCGGGGTGCCTGCACCCCGCGGCAAGAAAGCGACGTCTACGTATTTTTTCAGTGCTATCGAAGCCTATTAGTGGCAACGTAAAAAAACCAATATGGCCGCCGGTCTCAAAATGGCGGACCGCTTTTGTTTTCCAACCCATGCTTCATGGGTATCAAATGAAAAGCCTTGACGAGTAAAACACGACGCTATAAGTGACGTTTCGAAAATTTCAATATGGCCGCCGATCCAACATGGCGACTGAAATTTTTTTGCGCTTTTCACTATATGGGTATCAAATAAAAGGATTTTAGGAGTAGAACGGAACCAAATGTGAGTTATAGTAAAATGACAATTTCTTTCTTTTTTTTTTACTTACTTCGATATGCTTTTGTGCCGCTTTTCAACTGTACAAGATTTTATTTGAAAAACGCATTGTGAGCAACGCCACTCACGCGACCACCAGCGCCACGAGCTTTTCAGTGTGTTTACAACTGCACGCGGTTTTTCAGTTTGTTTCGACTTAAATGAAAACAATTTTTCACCAATTTTCGACCGACCGTTAATTTTTTTTTTTCAGTAGTGGGATAGACCACTCCACCGCGAGGTGCGCGCACCTCGCGGCACTCACGCGACTACAATCGACGTGAGCTTCTTAGTGTATTTTAAACTGCACACGCTTTTTCAGTTTGTTTTGACTTAAATGGAGACAAATTTTCACCAATTTTTGGCCGATGGCCAATTTTTCACTTTTCAATGCGAGGACCACAACCGCGAGGTGCGTGCACCTCGCGGCACTCAAGGGACCAGACTCACCGTGAGCTTCTTAGTGTATTTGCAACCGTACACGGTTTTGTAGTTTCATGTGAAATGAAACAATGAAAAAATTTCTCAATGGCCGCCGTTCTCAAAATGGCGGACCGCTTTTGTTTTCCAACCCATGCTTCATGGGTATCAAATGAAAGGTATTGAAGAGTAGAACACCACGCTATAAGTGACGTTTCGAAAATTTCAATATGGCCGCCGTTCCAACATGGCGACTGACATTTTTTTGCGATTTTCACTATATGGGTATCAAATGAAAGCACTTTAAGAGTAGAACGGACCCAAATGTGTGTTATAGTAAAATGACAACTTTTTTTTTTTACTTACCTCGATATGCTTTTGTGCCGCTTAGCAACTGTACAAGATTTTATTTTGAAAATCGCAATAGTGAGCAGCGCCACCGCGAGGTGCGCGCACCTCGCGGCACTTACGCGACCACACACACCGTGAGCTTCTTAGTGTTTTTGCAACCGTACCCGGTTTTGTAGTTTCATGTGATATAAGTGAAGACAATTTTTCACCAGTTTTCGACCGACCGCCAATTTTTTTTTTCAGTAGTGCGATAGACCACACCACCGCGAGGTGCGCGCACCTCGCGGCACTCACGCGACCACAAACGCCATGACTTCCTTAGTGTATTTTCAAACGTAGACAATTTTGTATACAAGTTTTATGGGTTTATGGGTATCAAATGAAATGCCTTGACAAGTAGTACACGACGACATAAGCGACGTTTCGAAAATTTCAATATGGCCGCCGATCCAACATGGCGACTGACATTTTTTTACGATTTCCACTATATGGGTATCAAATGAAAGGATTTTAGGAGTAGAACGGAACCAAATGTGTGTTATAGTAAAATGACACATTCTTTTTTTTTTGTTTTTACTTACCTTGATATGCTTTTTCAGCGCTTCGCCACTGTACAAGATTTTAATTGAAAAACGCATTGCGAGCAACGCCACCGCGAGGTGCGTGCACCTCGCGGCACTCACGCGACCACCAGCGCCACGAGTTTTTCAGTGTGTTTACAACTGCAGGCGGTTTTTCAGTTTGTTTTGACTTAAATGGAGACAATTTTTCACCAATTTTCGACCGACGGCCAATTTTTTTTTTCAGTAGTGGGATAGACCACACCACCGCGAGGTGCGCGCACCTCGCGGCACTCAAGCGACCACACTCACCGTGAGCTTCTTAGTGTTCTTGCGACCGTACAGGGTTTTGTAGTTTCTTTTGACACAAATGGAGACAATTTTTACCAATTTTCGACCGACCTCCAATGTTATCTATTAGTAGTGGGATAGACCACACCACCGCGAGGTGCGCGCACCTCGCGGCACTCAGGCGACCGCGCTCACGGTGAGCTTTTTAGTGTTTTTGCAACCGTATACGGTTTTGTAGTTTCATGTGAAATAAGTGAAGACAAGTTTTTCCCAATTGACATCGATTGAGACGATATAAAAAAATTCAAAATGGCCGCTGTTCTCAAAATGGCGGACCGCTTTTTGTTTTCCAACCCAAGCTTTATGGGTATCAAATGAAAGGCCTTGACGAGTAGAACACGACGCTATAAGTGACGTTTCGTAAATTTCAATATGGCCGCCCATCCAACATGGCGACTGACATTTTTTTGCGATTTTCACTATATGGGTATCAAATGAAAGGACTTTAAGAGTAGAACGGACCCAAATGTGCGGTATAGTAAAATGACAATTTCTTTTTTTTTTTACTTACCTCGATATGCTTTTGCACCGGTTCGCAACTGTATAAGATTTTATTTGAAAAACGTATTGTGAGCAGCGCCACCGCGAGGTGCGTGCACCTCGCGGCACTCACGCGACCACACTTGCAGTGAGCATCTTAGTGTGTTTACATCTGCACAGAGGTTTTTATTTTCTTGCAACATAAATGGAGACAATTTTTTACCAATTTTTGACCGACCACCAATTTTTTTTATCAGTAGTGGGATAGACCACACTTTTTTGCACTCTTGTTTGCACTCACGCAACCACACTTACCGTGAGCTTCTTAGTGTATTTACAACCGTACAGAGTTTTTTAGTTTCTAATGACATACAGGGATACAATTTTTCACCTATTTTTGACCGACAGCCAATATTTTTTTCATTGGCGGTATAGACCACACCACCGCGAGGTGCGCGCACCTCGCGGCACTCATGCGACTACAATCGACGTGAGCTTCTTAGTGTAGTTTAAACTGCACACGCTTTTTCAGTTTGTTTTGACTTAAATGAAGACAATATTTCACCAATTTTCGACCGACCGCCAATGTTTTTTTTTCAGTAGTGGGATAGACTACACCACCGCGAGGTGCGCGCACCTCGCGGCACTCATGCGACTACAGTCGACGTGAGCTTCTTAGTGTAGTTTAAACTGCACACGCTTTTTCAATTTGTTTTGACTTACCTCGATATGCGTTTGTGCCGCTTCGCAACTGTACAAGATTTTATTTGAAAAACACAATAGTGAGCAGCGCCACCGCGAGGTGCGTGCACCTCGCGGCACTCGCGCGACCTCCAGCGCCATGAGTTTTTTCAGTGTGTTTACAACTGCACGCGGTTTTTCAGTTTGTTTTGACTTAAATGGAGACAATTTTTCCCCCATTTTTCTACCGACCGCCAATTTTTTTTTTTTCAGTAGTGGGATAGACCACACCACCGCGAGGTGCGGGCACCTCGCGGCACTCACGCGACCACACATGCAGTGAGCTTCTTAGTGTGTTTACATCTGCACAGAGTTTTTTAGTTTTTTGCGACATAACTGGAGACATTTTTTACTTTTAATTTTTGACCGACGGCCAATTTTTTTTCAAGGTGGGCCACACTCACCGTGAGCTTCTTAGTGTATTTACAACCGTACAGAGATTTTAGTTTCTAATGACATACATGGATACAATTTTTCACCTATTTTGGACCGACCGCCAATTTTTTTTTTAGTAGTGGGATAGACCACACTACCGCGAGGTGCGCGCACCTCGCGGCACTCAGGCGACCACACTGACCGTGAGCTTCTTAGTGTATTTACGACCGTACACGGTTTTTATTTTCTTCTGATACAAATGGAGACTATTTTTTTTAATTTTCGACCGACCGCCGATTTTTTATTCAGAAGCGGGATAGACCACTCCACCGCGAGGTGCGTGCACCTCGCGGCACTCAAACGACCACACTCACCGTGAGCTTCTTAGTGTACTTACAACCGCACAAACTGTTTTATTTTCTTCTGACACAAATGGAGACAATTTTTTACCAATTTTCGACCGACCGCCAATTTTTTTTATCAATAGTGGGATGGACCACCCCACCGCGGGGTGCTTGCACCCCGCGGCAAGCAAGCGACGTCTAGTCTATATTATATAAAGCTCGATTACCACTCACTGACTGACTCACTGACTGATCAGGGTTGTTTTTAGGGTGTTTAGAGGGTGTTTTGAGTGTTTTGATGTTGGGGTGGAATTTTCTAGATTTTTTAGTTCATAGATTGGGATAAAGGGATTTTGGCCAAACCAACATGGCGGCCCGCGCGAAAAGTCAACTTTTCCAAATCGCCTTCGTTTTTAATGGCGTTTGGTGGGGGTGTTCACTACTGTAGCGGGGATGCGGTGCGTCTGTCAAACTGCGAAAAAACAAAATGGCGCCGCCGCCATCTTGGACTGAAAAACCCGTTTCGACCCGTGTTTGCGACCGTCGACCGGCGCGGCGTTTGTTTTTTTCCGGGATTTTCTTTTTTGCTTTGGTCGGGACTGTCCTCGACTTTCGGGAAATTTGCGGCGCGCTGCAATAGACAATATGGCGGCGGCGCGGCGGCCATCTTGGATCGCCAATTTTGACGCGATTTTCCGACCGGATTTTCGCCAAGATGGCGGCCTCCGACCGGGGTGAAATGTTCCGGGCGGGGGTGGAGCTCGGCGAGCAGTGTTGCCAGGTGGGAGAATATTTCTACCGTTTTTGGTAGTTTTTCTCCTAGGGGCCCCGAAAGGCGAAAATCGAAATAACGACTTTTGGAATTTTTCAACACCACACGCCTATAGGCCGGCGGGGCCTCTATGACTTTCTGGTATTTTTATTTTTCTACACTGGCAACACTGGCCTCCACGGAGGTTGGAAACTTTTCGCAGACCGAATTTGACCCGAATTGATCTCCCAGATCGGGGTGAGCTGGAGACGCGGGACAAACGTCATCCCACCCCGTATACGGTGCAGATATTGGGAAAAATCCGAAACTCCCACATTTCAAGATGGCGGCGGCGCCGGCGGCCATTTTGTAAAAAGTTGCAATTTCGAAAAAATTAAATCGCGGTTTTCGCGGGGTTGCCGGCGTTTTTCGACTGACAACCCCGGGTGACCTTTTGTAGTTCTCGGCGAGCCACATCGAAGGGTGGGGTAATTTACCCCGATTTTGGGGTATTTTCCCCGATTTTGGGGAGAACATAAATCGCGTGTTTTTCAATTTTTTTTCACATGGCCGGGTCGATTGGGCCTCGCTGATCATTTTTACCACCATTTTGGGCCAGATATATGGCAACACTGGGCGCTGTGGCAGATTTCCGTTTCGGCGACTTTGCGAATTTTTTGACGCGAACCGATGACAGTTGCGCGCCTGCAGTTACCGCCAATCGGTGAGCGGTTTAGTCTGCTATACTGGAGAAATTTGACATTTGACATTTTCAAGATGGCGGCGGCGCTGGCGGCCATTTTGTGATGGTTAATATACTCTTTTTGCTATATTCTCGCGGTTTTCAATCCCGATACATTGATATGGGTATCGAATGAAAGGATTTTTTCAGCGCTATCGAAGCCTATTTGGTGGCAACGTAAAAAAACCAATATGGCCGCCGGTCCAAAAACGCCAAATAACATTTGTACAGTAATCCCTACAATATGGGTATCAAATGAAAGAGTTTTAAGTGTCTAATACAGCCACGTTAGAGACATTGCAAAAAAATCAAAATGGCCGTCGCTCTCAAAATGGCGGACCGCTTTTGTTTTCCAACCCGTACTTCATGGGTATCAAATGAAAGGCCTTGACGAGTAGAACACAACTCTATAAGTGACATTTCGAAAATTTCAATATGGCGGCCATTTTGTAATGGTTAATTTTTTTTTTGTTATATTATTTCAACTCAATATCCAGTTTGGTTTGATCGGGCTATTATTTGTACAATCCGTGAAAAATATAAATATCACAATCGTTGGAAGCGGTACAATAACCGTTTAGATTACGATACATTTTCCATGTTACGTAAAAGAGTCAAAATAATGAATAAAGAGTGTCATCAAAGGTATATAAATTTTTGCCAGAAAAACTTAAAAAACAACCCCAAACTACTTTGGACATATATTAATTCTAAACGAAAGACTTGTGGGGGTTACCCGGGGGTAATGGTTTTTAGGAGTGAGCAACTTACTGATCATTTCTAGAATAGTACTACAATTTGTAATGCTTTTAATGAGTATTTTTATAATATGTTCGCTCTCTCTCAGGACTCAGCCTCAATTTGTGAGGACCCATGTGATACCTTTCATCGTCTCACAGTTAGTACACTAATAAAGCAAGAGAGGGTTTTCAAGCTTATATCAAAATTAGATTCTAACAAGGGCGCTGGAAGTGACAAAATTCCGCCGTATTTTATAAAACAATGCGCCAAGGCACTCACTGTCCCCTTGACTTTGCTATATAATCGAACAATTGCTGAGGGAGTTTTCCCTATGCGATGGAAAGAAGCTCATATTGTACCGATACACAAAAAAGGTTCCAAGCGCATCGTTGAACACTACAGACCTATATCTGTTTTGAATGTGTTTGCTAAGTGCTTGGAAAAAATTATGTATGATGAACTATATTCTATAATAAAGCTAAATATTCCTAATGAACAGCATGGCTTTGTGAAGGGGAGATCAACTACATCTAATCTGGGATTATTTATTAGTGATTTGCATACAAGTATGGGTGTTAACTCCCAAGTAGATGTGATATACACAGATTTTGAGAAGGCCTTCGACCGGGTGGATCATGTCATACTTTTAAAAAAGTTGCAACAAATAGGCATTCGTGGAGATTTATTTAGATGGGTTAAATCTTATATACTAAAACGCAGGCAAGCCGTGGTTATGTCAGGATATCGGTCAGACTTTGTTACGATTCCTTCTGGAGTTCCTCAAGGCTCCATACTGGGACCCCTATTCTACATAGCTTATTTGTACGATATTGGCACTTGTTTCACACATGCAAGATTCTTACTTTACGCAGACGATGCCAAGATTTACATGAGAGTTAGATCCGAACAGGACTGCCACAAACTACAGGATGACTTAAATAAATTTTCGACGTATTGTAAAATCAATAATATTACGATTAACCCTAACAAGTGCCTTCAAATTCATTTTACAAGACGTAAGACGCCTATAGATTTTGATTACCATCTAAACGAAGTTAGTATAAAGAGAAATGACACTGTGACAGACTTAGGAGTAGTCTTAGACTCTAAACTTATATTTCATGATCACATTGAATATATTATTAATAAAGCTTATAAGAACCTTGGTTTTATCAATAGAGTTTCTAGGGATTTTGATGATGTTTCGTGTCTTAAAATATTATATTACGCTTACGTTAGGAGTATCTTAGAGTACTGTAGTACAATATGGAATCCACATTACGTCACGTACGAGCATTCTATTGAAAATATTCAAATGAGATTCGTTAGGTTCCTTAATTATAAGACAAATTTTAAATCAGACCTGAATTACAGTGAGTTGTGTAAAAAACATAGCTTGATTTCGCTATGCGATAGACGTCGCATACAAGACATGACGGTGCTTCACGATATAGGCTCTGGAAAAATGGATTGCGTTGAACTATTCAATAGGATCATAATCTTGAACGTGCCTCAAAGAAGAACAAAGCACACTCAGCTTTTATATGTACCAATAGTGCGCACGAACTATGAAGCCAATGACATGACCGTAAGGCTTCCAAAAACGTTTAACAAATTCTTTTCTGATACTGAGCTTTTTGCCTCTTCAAAGAAAGCATTCAAGTCGTCAATTTATAAAATTATTAGATCCTGACATTTTAATTTTAATTTTTTTATTTTTTTTTTATTTTTACTGACATTAATTAAAATGTTATTTTTTATATAATTTTTGATCAATCTTTATTTCAATTTAACATTTATCAATTTATTAATTAAAATTAAAATTTAATTCCATCGATTTTTATTATTCAAATTATATATTTTTGTTTTTAACTATGTTGTGAATTCGCATTATTACCGGGTGCACGATATTGTCTCTTTAATAAAGATGCCATGTAAGCCTGCGCTAAAACTCGCGTTATCGTAGTCAGATTGAACGGATCGATCGTCGTAGTGAATTATAAAGACACACACATATTCTTATACTCACCCATACGCACACACACACACGTACATACACATGAACACACACATATAAGTTTATAAAATAAGGCAAATATTACTTTTAATTTATTTTCTTTTGTATTGTACTAAATGTCACACACTTACCCTAAATTTTTATATATAGTACCTACTCAAGATAGCAAAGTAAGTTTCTGTAATTGGCTTATGTACAGACATATTTTTTTTGGATAATTGAAAGACGAATTTAAGCTGTAGAAACTGTGTTCATGATAAATAAATAAATAAATAAATAAATAAATTATCGCGGTTTCCAATCTCGATACGGTGATATGGATATCGAATGAAAGGATTTTTTCAGCACTATCGAAGCCAATAGGTGGCAACGTTAAAAAACCAATATGGCCGCCGGTCCAAAACGGCCAAGTATCATTTGTATTGTAATCCCTACAATATGGGTATCAAATGAAATGGTTTTGAGTGTCTAATACAGCCACGTTAGAGACATTCAAAAAATTCAAAATAGCCGCCGCTCTCAAAATGGCGGACCGCTTTTGTTTGCCAACTCAGTCTTCATGGGTATCAAATGAAAGGTCTTGACGAGTAGAACACGACGCTGTAAGTGACGTTTCGAAAATTTCAAAATGGCCGCCGATCCAGCATGGCGACAGACATTTTATTGCGATTTTCACTATATAGGTATCAAATGAAAGGATTTTAAGAGTAGAACGGAGCCAAATGTGTGTTATAGTAAAATTACAATTTCTTTTTTTTTTTACTTACCTCGATATTCTTTTGTACCGCTTCGCAACTGTACAAAATTTTATTTGAAAAACGCAATAGCGAGCAGCGCCACCGCGAGATGCGTGCACCTCGCGGCACTCACGCGACCACCAGCGCCGTGAGTTTCTCTGTGTATTTACAACTGCACGCGGTTTTTCAGTTTGTTTTGACTTAAATGGAGACAGATTTTCACCAATTTTTGCCCGACGGCCAATTTTTTTTTCAGCAGTGGGATAGACCACACCACCGCGAGGTGCGTGCACCTCGCGGCACTCACGCGACCACGCTTTCAGTGAGCTTTTTAATGTGTTTAAATCTGCACAGAGTTTTTTAGTTTTTTGCGACATAACTGGAGACAATTTTTTACTTTATATTATTGACCGACTGCCAATTTTTTTTTAAGGTGGGGCAGACCACTTCACCGCGAGGTGCGTGCACCTCGCGGCACTCACGCGACTACAATCGACGTGAGCTTGTTAGTGTTTTTGCAACCGTACACGGTTTTGTAGTTTCTTTTGACACAAATGGAGACAATTTTTACCAATTTTCGACCGACCGCCAATTTTTTTAACAGAAGTGGGATAGACCACTCCACCGCGGGGTGCTTGCAGCCCGCGGCAAGCAAGCGACGTCTACGTATTTTTTCAGTGCTATCGAAGCCTATTAGTGGCAACGTAAAAAACCAATATGGCCGCCGGTCCAAAAACGCCAAATAACATTTGTACAGTAATCCCTACAATATGGGTATCAAATGAAAGGGTTTTGCAAGTCTAATACAGCCACGTTAGAGAAATTGAAAAAAAATCAAAATGGCCGCCGTTCTCAAAATGGCGGACCGCTTTTGTTTTCGAACACATGCTTCATGGGTATCAAATGAAAGGCCTTGACAAGTAGAACACGACGTTATATGTGATGTTTCAAAAATTTCAATATGGCCGCCGATCCAACATGGCGACTGACATTTTTTTGCGCTTTTCACTATATGGGTATCAACTGGAAGGGTTTTGAGTGTCTAATACAGCCACGTAAGAGATATTGAAGAAAATTCAAAATGGCCGCCGTTCTCAACACGGCGGACCGCTTTTATTTTCCAACCCATGCTTCATGGGTATCAAATGAAAGGAATTGACAAGTAGAATACGACACCGTATGTGATGTTTCGAAAATTTCAATATGGCCGCCGATCCAACATGGCGACTGAAAATTTTTTGCGAATTTCACTATATGGGTATCAATTGGAAGGGTTTTTAAGAGTAGAACGGAACCAAATGTGTGTTATAGTAAAATGACAATTTCATTTCTTTTTTTTTACTTACCTCGATATGCTTTTGCACCGCTTCGCAACTGTACAAGATTTTATTGGAAAAACGCATTGTGAGCAACGCCACCGCGAGGTGCGTGCACCTCGCGGCACTCGCGCGACCACCAGCGCCATGAGTTTTCCAGTGTGTTTACAACTGCACGCGGTTTTTCAGATTGTTTTGACTTAAATGGAGACAGATTTTCACCAATTTTCGACTGACCGCCAATTTTTTTTTTTTATAGTAGTGGGATAGACCACACCACCGCGAGGTGCGCGCACCTCGCGGCACTCAGGCGACCACGCACACCGTGAGCTTTTTAGTGTATTTACGACCGTACACAGTTTTGTACTTTATTTGATTTTTGTGACAAAAAAGACGACATTTTCACACCAATTTTGACAGACCACCCTTTCTTTCAAAAAACAGTCAGGATGGACCACCCCACCGCGGGGTGCTTGCACCCCGCGGCAAGCAAGCGACGTCTAGTCTTATATATAAAAATGAATCGCAAAATGTGTTGGTAAGCTCATAACTCAACAACGCCTGGACCAATTTGGCCAATTCTTTTTTGTTAATGTTCGTTGAAGTTCAAGGAGGGTTTTTACAATGAGGAAAATTCGAATAATTATCGGAAATACCCTAAAAACAGCCCTTTTATTTTCCCATGCAAACGTTTTCTAACTAAAACGTACAGTCGAATTGAGCTTTACTGTTATTGTATAAAGTTCATATTGCAAGCACTCACTGTTGTCTAAGCAATGAAGGTGTGTTCCTAACATCAAAGAGTCAATTTGCGCTTTATTAACGCTACATATAGTTGAAATTCAATCATATCTATCAAAACAGTGTGCGTGCGTGCGTTGGAGCACAGAATACATCGTTGGAGGATTTAATGTCACGTTCCAAAATTGAATAGCTACAAAATGTAATAGGTCATTTAGACTTTTTTTGCGATTTGGTTGGCTGTGCGACGTTATCTATAAAATAATTAGGAACAAAAATCGGGTGGGGCTGTGCCGGGGCACACGGCCGTTGGTTTTAACGTGAAACGTCCATGTTAGGGAATCGCATTTAAAGTAAAAGATTAAAATAAAAATAAAAAACTCCATGTCACAACAGCGAGCTGACTATATAAGTGAAATATTCACACCACATTTTTGTTTCTAAGACTAATAGTTTTTTTAATTATTCAGGTACGATGATATAGACCTTTTCGTTACGGTCCACTTTTTAAACCTGGTACCCGTATGTTTCGGCGCGATTTTAAAGACGTTTCACGTCAAAAACTGCCACTGTACAAATCTTTTTGACAGGACGAAGTCTGTCGGGTCCGCTAGTATATGTATAGTTATTTCTATTTATTGTAAATAACTTAAATTTAATAATGAAGTAAATAAATGTATAACAATAAAAATAAACACTTCGAAATATATTTTACAAAGAAGAATTTAATACAATTTAAATTTCGATCAAATGGCGGTCTTATTGCTAAAAATCAATTTATCCAGGCACCTTTGGATCAGGAAAAACCAAAAGAACATTTTAATAGGTGCAATTGTTGTGAAAGTGGATTAAGATATACATCACGCTAAGAATGTAGTAACGAGAATGGATTACGGAGTTGGTTATTTAAAGTTGGTTATGAAAGTAAATATAGGTCAAGTACCTACGAGTATATTTACTTTCATAAGCTTGTGTAGTTAAAATATAATATTCATGCTCGGCTGATATGAAATTTTACCATGATATACGACTCACGACAAGTTTATGTACACATTCATAAATTTCCACAAATTTTCTCTTAGAAATTTAATTTGGTAAAGTATTAAAATTTAGCTTACTTAAATTTATGATATCAAAAATATCGCATCGTATTGCATGTATCATATTTTAAATATTGTCAGAGTTGAGTTTATAATAAATATATGCGCCTTATGATTTATAATTTGTGACAATAGCACTATGTATTTGAATGTACATAAAAAGTACTAAGGAACTAGCCAGTGTCTAATTGTTAAAACACAATTATGCTAGTATAATTGTTATTATGGTAACAAGACTAGGCTTCGATAAGATAGTGGTAGCTTGCCAGATAGGTCAGAAGCGCCACTACCAATTAATAACTTTAGCTCCAATTGGGAATAGAAGATCATTGGGGGTAGAGAGCCAATATGAAGTTATTATAAAATAATTATATTATAGTACAATATAATTATTTTACCCTAAGTTCCCATAATTATTTCTACTTCTTGTAAAATTGATTTTAATATCCATAAAAGTAATTGGCATAAAAATACACCCAAGTTATTCACCGTTAATAATATTACCGAAAATTATTGACTAATTTTGTATCGTTAATTAGAAATCTTTTCTATAAGGAAAAAATTATTCCTATATTTAAAAAAAATGATTCATATTCTGTTAAATTTATTAAAAGTTAGATAATTTTATATAAACGTGTTCATTTATCCGCAATAAAGCAAGAAAATTAGACCCAAAATCTTCTTTTTATGAATGTTCTTTTTTCCTTCTCTGATATTTTTAGAAATATTATGTAATACTTTGATCTCCTATTTTTCATTGATGGTACCTTGCGAAATATAACAATAAATAGAAAATGCGCTAAAATAATTATTTATGTAGTAATAGATAAGACACACCTTTAGATAAGTTAAGGTAGCCATACACACGCGCCATATTAGTGTATTCTAATATAGATGATCTTCGGTATAGCAATACGAACGTTTATAACTTTCATATTATCAATGTAGCTAATATGTATTCTTATTATATCATAAGAGTAACCTAAAAGCTATCTGTCAACAAAATTTAATATGATAAACTATATGGATCAAGTTTTAACCGCGGCATATTAGAGATCTAGCCGTAAAATTTTTATAGGTCATGAAAAAAATTATGACGAAGAACCTCCTCATATATTTTACTAACTCGTAGACTGCGACTTGGCCTGGATAAATTAAAGTTGATATTTTTTGATATTAGCTTAAAGAATAAGTTGTTGTAGTTCTTGGGAGTAAGTATTCATAATCGATAATACACTATATGAATATCACCTAAATAATTTTTGTATTTTTTTCGCTTAATGTCTAGGGTTCTCTCGGTTAGTTCTACTATAATTATAATATAATGAATATTGTTCTCAAATATTTTAGCGATAGGTATATATTTCAAAAATTTTAGTTGACGATGAAATATTCTCTAATGTAACTGTACAAAGTGGCGGATTTACTAAAAGTGTTTATTTTGTTTTTTTGACATTGTATTTCTAATAATTATTTTGTGTAGCCTCTATTCGAATCTGTCTAGGTTCAGTCCGGGCAGCTAATTCACAGCAGCTGACGTATGGGAATAACTGTAATAAGCAATTCTCTGTGCATACAACTTGTTTGTTCTAGAGCTGTCGCAGGCTGGGTATTCAATAAGCCTCCAGTTAAGTAAGTGGTATTCACACTTCCCGGGGCTAGTTATAAATTGTTTGACTTTAGTTCAAACATCACGGAAATAATTAATAAATAGTATCTATATAGTGATTTGGCCAGAAAGAAACAAAATCTATGAGTATCTTAAGTAAAATAAAAGGTCAAATGTCAAAATGATTACCTCAGTGTCAAGAGGTTGGTCGGTGTGATTCTCCTGGTTACACATACTATGTGAGCGCGGGATGTGTTAATGAAGGATAGACAGGCAGTGTTTTGCTGTCGAGGCTGCGCGTCGGCGGATATGAGTCGTAGTGCCGTTGATGTCTGTGCTGTTGCTAATATTACTTTTATTACTTATAGAATAGCTGAGTCTAAGATTACGTATAAACAACACTAATGTGGTAATTGGTATAGTTTACAAACCCGGTTAATTAATAGTTAATTGTACTTAGACTTAGGAGGTGAATCCATCACCATGTTCTCGACCATTTCTGCATAGTTTAGATCTCTAATATACAATTGCCGAAATTACTCACTTTACAGATTACAGTTCCTGTCTTATTCATGTAATTTACACTGAAGCTCTATACTAATACACTTGGGATCAAGCATATAGGAGACCTGGTCGGTCCGCAACCACAGTGGATGACATTTATGGGCCCCTAACGAAAATCTTGTTAGATCTTCTTAATTCCTAAGACATTTCATTCTAAGACCTTTAAGCCATTGACTGGAGCTATATACAGTAGATAATATTGATACTATGGTCGATTCCTGCGATACTTGTCTCATTAAGTTGTTTCTATTACCATTACATAGTTACATTACCATTAACTAGCTACTATGGAGTGATCAAATCAGCAAATTGTAGATTTGACTAAGTTAAATAATAAGAGGATCTGTTTGGAACCCACTGAAGGTACACAATGCTACAGATATTTTAAAAATGGAATTATTGTATTTTTCACCTCGAGGAAAAAATTCTAAGAATAAAAACAGTTTATTATTGGTATTCATATAGTACTACTAAATAATTTACAAAGGTATTTTTACGATACGATTAAGTAAATGTAGGCATAATAAAGTGGGAGTCGTAAAATAAGTTGTCAATTTTATGACAGCTTTTAGTTGATAGATAGTTTGTGTAGTAGGTAATGGTTTGATACCAGTTGAATCATTTTATATTGTTATGACGCTATCTATACCGGCTGGTGTTCAACAATATTGTACTTATTTAATTGCCTTTACCCAGCCATCGATATCTTGGTCTGTCAATATTATCAACTCTAATATATTAAAAATATTGTATAAAATAATCACTTAAAAACGTAAAACGTTAAAAACGTGGTTGAGTTTTTTTTTATAATGTTTGTCTGGTTTTCTGCGGACTCTTTGGTCCGCACTTTTAGTTTTAGTATTTTTTTATCCTTAATTATTATCTATTTACAAGTAACATATTAATTCTCGGGTGGTAAAAGGTGTCTTTTCTCCGTTTTGTGGGAACAGATGGTCCCGTCCCCCACAGTCATAGCCCCATCTATATCTATATTCTACTATAATATACTATTACAACCATTATTAACTATTCTAGAGACTAACAATGTTTAATATCTATGGTTAGTTTTTACATTTTGTTTATTATAAGTTAAATACTAGTATTAATATAACTATAACAACAACAACATAAAGAATTTTTTTTGTGTAATTTGCTTAGGATTTTTAGGTAGATTAAAATAAATGCAAATAAACTTTTTGACTTTGCGCAATGAGACTTAATAGAAGCATTTCTATTCTATATTTAGCCTCATGGCATGCAAATGTACTATAAAATTTTAGACACACAATGAATTTTAGTTACCACCTAATTTTCCTTTTACTATTACATATTGACTACTATATTGACAAAATATAAAAACATAAAATTATAAAAACAAAAAAATAAAATAAAGTCATATCAACGTTTTTATTTTTAATTAACAAATACATGTGAACTAAATATACATTACAAATTCTTATCATTAAAATATTGATTGTTATTATAATAGGTCCTTGCCAGTAACATTCCCTTTAAATTGCGTTGGAATATGACGTAGTCCTTAGTCAACTACGCTTATCTAGTGCAAGTTGGTCGAACTTACATGCACTTTTGAGTTTAAAAAGGTTTTCTTACTGTGTTTTTATTCATTGTAAAAGCATCGGATAAATGTGCATTGGCAGCAAAATTTTTATCTCAACATTCATACTACTAAAGGTATTGCTATAAAAAGCTATGTACGAGCAGCCTGCAGGTGAATATGTCGAGTTTGACGTATTTTGAGTGTAATATGAATATTGCAGGTGAATATGTCGAGTTTGACGTATTTTGAGTGGTAATATGAATATTGTAAATCAAAAATAACGGCTTGATCAAGATTCTATCGAAGAATAGTACATGCTCTAATATATAAATATTTTTAGGATGAAATATAAAAAATGATCGAATAATCAGATATTGTATATCTCGTAATTAGTTTAAAGTATCCATATTCCTTGAAGATGGAACACCATTTCACAGAAAGCAAAATATACTTTGTACAAGAACAAGCTAAATATATCATAAAAAGTGGGCGTGGTAAGTACCTCATATGAGAGAGGGAATTCAGTTGGCTAAATTGCTACAATATTGTGGCCATAGAGGGCTATTTAATCGCCCTACGCTTACATTCGGGGGCTAATAAGATGTTTGCGAAGACTGAGTGAACTTATAGAACAGTCAGTACCACGTTAAGGTATACTTTTGAAGTACGAAAACATTGTTTATTACGTCGGGGCAACATGTATATATAGTTTAAACTGTTATTAAGGGATGATGCTGTAGTCAATGTACTAATATCGTTATATGAAAAGGAATTTCATGAAACTTGATTTATATCCACTAACATAAATGACACAGACTTTTTTTTCAAAATCTATATTGTCAATATTGATTTATTTATTTAGTGTATTGATTTATTTTTTATGAGATTAATTAATATTTTGTATGAACACCTATATAATCACGTTTAATTTCTCAAAAACCCTAGCATGTATTTTCACTATTAAATAAGTCCTTTTAATTTGGGTCCCACATTCCAAAGTGTATCTTTTGTAAAATCTAATCACCTTGAACTCCTTGGTATGTACAAGTCATCTAGCCTATACTTCAGGGACTAAGTAGAGACCAAGGCTAAAATCGCCTCGAAATAATCGGAAATCCTTTTTAAAGTTCGTAAATTTTTCACCCTGCGTCATCTACCGAGTCTAAACAAGCCCAAAATACGTTACCATATGGAATACTGGTAACTGTGGGATGGTTATTCCCTCTTCACCACTTTAGACAAGCTAGCTGCAAATTTGATTGGTGATGAATTCCTAGTGTCTAAGCAGTTACAGAGCCTTGAACATCGCCATCAAGTCGCATGACTACGAGTATCTGTATTATATAGGTTACATTTCGTGGGTGTGCTCAAAATTTCATCAGCGCCATTCCATCATCGGATGACGTATCCTGATGAGAATTTTCATTCATATGTTGTTGATATTCCGGCTAATCGTACCAAACTATTCGTGTCCACAACTATAATACGAACTGCCAAACTGTCCAACTAAATATAATTTGTATAACTTTTAAGAGTGAATATGCATTATTTGAGTTTGTGTATTGCAGTTTAGGCCATGTGTTTGCTTTTGATCAGGCTTAATTGAGGTCTCAAAAGCACTCACACACAAAAATTCATAAAAAAATATATATAAAGTAGGTAAAATTGACTACCCCAATTCAGAAATTGGCATAGCCTTTCCGAGAACAGGCAAGTATTCTGAAGATCTATTTTTTATTATAAATTATTTAAGAAATACAAAGCATAATACACTTGTATGTATATATATACATACATATTATAAAGAAGTACAGTATAATAAATAAATTATATTATTAGGCACTATGGCTCAATGAATTCTGTCCCTAATTTTACAGGTTGTGATTATATAGAATATTGCTTGAATAGCCTGTAATTATGATTATCTTTGTGATTTGATCATTAAATTTATACAAAGGCAGCTTAATGACACTTCGTGGAAGTTTATTAAAATGGACACAGGCATATTTTAGAAAGATAAGTTTATTTATTTTTCTGGGATTCACATTATGAATAGAATAATTATGGAATGCGTCATATAAATATATTGACCAGTTAATACAATCCAACCGTTCTGAATAATTTTTGCCTTTATCAACATAAATATTTCTCTGTAAGTCTTGCGGATATCGTATAGCTTTGTAGCTATAGTAAAGGTGACTACTTGTTTTATTATTGATAATACTATTGTTATTAAATTACAGCTACACCTTAGTTGTTCACCGATAATAATAACAGCAAATGTTTCTTGCTATTCTTGTGATAATAATTCAATATATTAATTTCTTTTTTATAATTTTCCTTAAGAAACCATAAGAATGTTTATTGTGTATCAGTATTACATCTGGTTTCTTGTCCTATGAAAAATGCATATTTTTGTTTTATACATTCTATTAAAAATTGTTTAGATTTTTTTATGTGTGTACTATACGAATATCTTTCGGTATTCTCACTTAGCGAAAGTTGAAAAATAAAAAATAGGCAATAATGCGGAAAAATCTTTCATCACTATTGCCGTGTCTAATGAGAATTGCTTAATTTCGATATTATCAATATTCCAAAATTAGAGGGAATCTATTAATAGAACTAAGGAATCTCAGATCACCGTTTAGTTTGGTAAAGCTCCTAATATGAAAGATGTCGATATATTCTTATCATATAGTACTTGACGAATATATTTTTTTAATAATGTTTGGTCCTCTACGGACTCCTTGGTCCGCACTCTTTTTATTTTTGTGCTAGTATTTTTTATGTGCTTATTTATTATTTACAAGTAACATATCAATTCTCGGTTGGTAGAAGGTGTCTTTCCTCCGTGTTGTGGGAACAGATGGTCCCGTCCCCCACAGCCTAGTAGTCAGTATACTATTACAACCATTATTACCTATTCCTTAAGACTAGCAATGTTTAATATCTATGGTTAGTTTTAAATTTTATTTATTATAAATTAATACTAGTATTATTATAATTATATAATTATTACATGTTATTTGTTTACAATATAGTTATATACATATATATATATACACATACATATATATATACATACATATATACATATTTATTACAATTTATATTGTTTTGGTTACTTATTATTTGGTTATTAGTATTTTGTTTACATTTTTTTATTTATTACAAATTAATATTATTTACTATATATATATATATATATATATAAAGTCTTCTTTCTGGTTAACATTGCTAATATATTAAGAAGAACAATTTTTTTTTTTACAAATGTTTTTGGTTAGTCTTGTTTTCTCTTGAACCCTTACCCTATTGCTATTAGTTATTTTATTATATTTAGATTTATGTCTACTCATTTGTTGTTTATTTGAGTAAAGCCCTACTGAGGTCTTGTAGTGTCCTAGAAAATGTGCTGGTGGGACGATCTTCGCAAAAATCCTCCCATGCAATTTGTGGTCGCTCTATTTCTGACCCGAGTCTTGAGAGGAGTTGCTGTTTGACTTTGTTGTAATTTATAATTTCGCACGGAGCCGCCGCCTGTGCTTCGGAAATTAATCGTACAAAGGCATCATCAGCACAGTGTCCCGTATAGTAGACACATGTGCTGGTGTGCCTTGAAATGGCGACGACTGCGTGCGGAATGTTGCCGTAAATCTTACCGCTCGTTAGGCCCTGGGATTCGTGGTTAGTTAGGGTCTTCGAGCCCTCCAAACTTCCGTAGCCCGGACTTATTATGGGCTTTTTCCTCTTGGGTTTGGGTAAGTACTTCCCATGTTTGGTATTATCGAATTCCCCAATGCCATCCACGACAGGGACCTTGTGCGGAGGTTTGATGAATATACGTCCCCATAGATCGATCGGAGGGCGTAGGCTACGTCCAGCGGATTGCACACAAGTGACTTGACGTATATTTAAACTGATTTATGTCAGGTGACAGACGTACGTATTCAATATTCAACTATAAAACCAAACAAACTGTGAAATATTGTATACTGATCTCCAATGTTTCCCCGAGATAGAATCTGATAGGATCTCGAGGAGAATCGTCCAGTGGCCTCTATGTCTCATTTAGATACTTTAAGCTTCGCAACTTCGTTCTCTGGTTGTTACTGGCAGGCAGCTCACCGTCTGCTAATTCTAGTAATGCTTATACTGAGAAATTGCAAATAGCCAACTGAGATATTGCAAATTACACATCGACTCATCCTTGCTGTTGTGTTGGGCGCTTGGTTTATAGGGACCGAGCGAGCACGCGCCGTAAACCCGTTTATCGTAACTGAAATAGGCAGTATCTAGTATCAGGACTGTAACTACATAAACTTCTATCATTTCAAATTCGCGACTCAATCGTATAAAAAGTTTATAGGTCTCTTTTTTATATTCAAGTGACATATGTACTACCTAAAAATAAACAATCGAAGTTGTTATTATTTCAATAATAATAAAATAAATTATTGCTGCTATTATTTTCATAATAATACAATAGTTCTTGGAGGTTCTACATTCTCTAGTACATTAGTGCATGAATAAAATCTGACTCACCTTTGTCCTATTTTCGCTTCATGTCTGAGGTTATTCTCTACTAGTTCCACTGGTAAGTCTGAATACAATTCCTGAAGTGTTCTAAGTCCTACTAATTGATAAGGATCAACTTTGCATCAATAGTGGGTAAAACAACGCGTTACCAAAATATGTAGTTGGATGGCTTTTGTTAAAATTGAGCACTTATGTAAGAGATTTTTGATAAGAATTTTCCGAGTCTTATAGGAACGATATGTCGCAACACTGGTCTACGAATCGGATGATTCGTGGGGCTCAGGGTCGATCCTGCCATGTACTAATGTGGTTTTAGTTTTTTTAATTTCATACGTAGATTTATTTGTCGCTCCTATGGTGAAGGAAAATCACATCGTTAGGCAACCTGCATACCTGCGAAGAAATTCAAAAGATGTACTTAACCAATTCGCACTGGACCAGCGTGGTTGATTAAAGCCTAATAATAGCCCTAACATAGTTTTAGGGTAGGCTCGTGCCCTTTCACGTGCCCTCTCACGAACTATATTATGAACAATAGTTAATCATTGTTTTGGTTAGATTGTGGTAGCTCAGGTCCATCGTAACTCCGTTCAGTTTCGCTCCCTTTACTTTCTTACCATCTAATTTATGCTGAGGTTTATTCACAACATGGCTGTACAGCGGATATTAATATTTTGGTAGCGTGCCATTCTGTGAGTTATTTGTATGATAAATTCAAAATCATTACTTAAAATTTCAAAAAATATATATTTACTCCAGTGTTTCAAGTTTTATGAAATATTTATTTTACGAGAGTTAAACAGAGCATTTCATAGATTTACGAAAAAAAAAAAGATAATTTTAAGCCAGAGCTTCACGTGTGGTAAATGATTTAATTCATATTGATTTATATGGATATGCTCTAGATAACTAAATTATAAAATAACCTCAATAAAAAAAATAGAACAATATAGAGTTTCTGATAATGAACATTCACCAATGTACGAGTATATACATAAAACAGTCTTGCCAGTTACGTCACCTAACTCTAGATAAATTATCACCTATTTAGGGAGTTATCTCCAACTGAATAATTACTCAAATATTAAAAAAGGTAAAGAAATTATAAACAAATTTAAAGATTTTGCTTTAACACCTAACTGTAAGGCTGTACGGCAGAAATTATGTGAATGTATATTATGAAGTAAAATGTTTATTGTAGACTATGTCTCTCCGTTTTTTATTATTAACATTTGCATTATAGGTAATAACAGTATGTTGTTTAATACTGAGTGGCTTAGAAAAATCTGGTGAACAGTTAATTCTTGGCATTGTTTATATAATAACTTTTAATAAAAACTTTTTTTTAAAACTAACATACTATTTACTATCTCGGTTAATAAATTTTCAATCTGTAGCCTAAAAGAAAGCCGAAATATTGTACGCTACTCTTATAATATATTATATTCTTAAAAAGTGGGACAGCTACAAATATGGCCTGTGATGTTATTACATAGATGGGTGCTACGATGTTTCGCTTTTTTTTCGATGTTTTATATATAATATATTATCCCTTGTGATGTTGTATATTCCTGCCGTAACTATTTATTAAAAAATATGATGAATAAAACGATAGTTGCGATATGATATTTGATGATTTTATTAAGCGTAGATGTTATGATAATTTCAATAAGTACAATATTCACAGGGTAGACTATCGGAACAATGATCGTCGACTCGACATTCTACATGGCGATTACTTATTTTTTTTTTTATTTAGTCTTACAATATTTCAAAATTATTAGGTACATTATCTTACCGTGCAATATAAACCATAATTGGTTTTTCTGTACACGACAGATCCGCATCTCAAATAAAATAATAAAAGTAACAACAAAGACAAACTACAGCACGTCACGCTAGATAGAGGCAAATCACAGTGGGTTTGTAATTCTTAGCTTTTACGAAGTTTTCGTCACGAGGAATAATGCTATGGACATGCACTGTTCGGATCGTTGGGATCAGTCGACCATCACGATATTAGTCGTGTCATATCACTATAGTACGGCGTTTCAGACTAAACAAGACCGTATAGAATGGCAAGTTGCTGGTGTATCATTTTAGCTGATAGATTGTTTCTATGTAAGCACTCGTTGTTAGCAAGGTGAGAACAATCGCAGATGTACGAACTCAGTTTAATCTCTATTTGCACAATGTAGTTGCAGATGGAGACAATTTAGTATGATGCATAGGGATTATTGTTCAATCTAGAAATTATGTTTTTATAACTCACATCAGTTCATTTTCCACTCACTTTTGTATTTTAGGGTTCCTCGATGATAGTTTACTATTAATATATATAAAATCTTGGGAAGATCCCACACCACTCCCCCACCCCCCCTAGTCAGGCCTAGTCAGGGACGATATTGTAATTACAGAAAAGAAAATAAATAATTTATACATACTATTAATATATATACAAAATGTTGGGAAGATCCTACAGTATCAATCTGTGCATTTTATAATCCTGATATACCGTTCTACAAATTTTATTATAACATTTAATTCATTAATGTCATCTATTCTTACAGAACAAGTATAATTGACCACTTAAAGCTATTTATATTTCTGTGAAATATACGAATGGTCATGCTCCGTACAGTTATTCCAATCACACTTCGATGTGCATTATTTTTATCGTTCGACTGAACTATTGCGTAGCTAAGCTCCGACAAAACCTGGTAAAATAGAACACAAAAGAGAACTAGACTAAAAAAGCAAAGCCGCTTTTGTGGAATCGAACCTGAAAGGCCGTGAAACTAATATTGTCAGTTTTTAACAATCCGCTTAAAAGGAAAAAGTGCCGCAGCTACACTAACGAATCCAAGTTCGCAATGGTCCTAAACGCCACCCGTAAACAAAGGCTTTCATTCTAAGTAATAACGTGCTACAACCGCAAAAAATACCGTGATTGTAGCACCGAGTGGGCGAGCATAGCTCTTGATTTGACAAAAACGAGTGGAGTACCCTCGAGATTTAGCTGGCGAGATTGCGTTCGGTTTATTGTATGTCCTTTACTATGTGTTAACAAACTATGTATCCTCACTCCCTGTTCATCTGCGTGGTTACAAACTATCTTAGTTTGTAATCATAGCTGAAATCAAAGTGTACATTTTTTTCGGAACCAGGTAGACTTAATATATTCAATATTAAGGTATAATTTTAATTTAATAACTCTTATATTTTATTTCTTTAAGTTGGCAGCCCACCTTAGGTTTTTTGTAGAGTCGACAATCGGTTCAACTTTTATCAGTTGCTATCGAGGGAGTAGCAATGATATTATATATAAGATGACGTATATCCGTGTTGTATATATATACTTACATTTTCATATTTGTCGAGATTATTAGTGAATGGAACATTAAAATATGAGACGGGCAGAGCCAGCATTGCGCTAAGGAAACAGGAGTAATGCAAACAGATGGATCACTTTATATAATATAACCTAATTGATGGCTATCTATCTTATTTATTATACTAAATTATTTACCTTCAAACAAATTAACTTACTTTTTGTTGACGTTTTTTAATGAAATATGTATTTATTTTTTGTTCATGATACATACGAACATTCAAATACTTGTGTATTATTGCACGAATAAGTTGGATCGATAAAGTTAAATGTATGGTTTTGATTCATAGAATGTTCGGACAAAGTATCAAATATATAGGACTGACAAGAGTGTTTCAAAATACTTTATTGTAATCGTTGAAAATAAAAATAAAAAGTCACAGAAGGCAATACTTTTTAATAAATTATTTGATTACTAATTCAGATTTTCGATAAATTAAAAGAACATTTCATTTTTTTAGGAGATCAGTGATGTCCAAAATATTATTCATAATATCAAACTGAATTCGTTTAATATTAATGAGTTAGAAATAAACAAGACGGTTCAACGTATTTGGATTACGTTAAGCCGTCACCATTTGTGCCTAAAGATTTCCTTCTGACTTATTGATATGTGACGCACACTCGCTCTCTTTCGTACTACATCTTATTTCATGTATGTAAGTGTTTTTTCTTACACAACTGAACGAGATATTTATACACGTAATAAAAAATAATTAAATATATGTATTTTTACATACTTACCTATGGTATATAATTATTTTATCGTTATTTAACTTTAAGTCATAATTTTTCTACTTCGTGAACGCAATTGTTGACAATCTATATCTAGAATTACGCTCACAGTAACGACTTCTTTACTCTCTAGCTATTGCTACGCCGTTAAATAAAATGACACCCATTGGTTAATATTGAACGGTACAGTTTAGATGCGTTAATGCGATATCTAATACAAAACATCCTTAGGGAGCACTACATTATCGATATATCCAATAATATCTCAGATATTATCATTGGAGTAACTTTGGGTTTGTCATGGCGATTTAGGACTTCGACAACATAGTCCTTTAAACATTACAAAACGTCACTCCAATCATTCATCTCCAAGCCATAATTTCATTATTATATCATTCAAACTATTATGTTATTCATAACCCAATTAAAATACGAAATATACTAAAAAGTAAGGTGTAAAAAAGTAGATTTATTTCTAATATAGATTTCTCTCAGCCAACTTTTGGCAGCAGAGAAGTTATAAAAAAATCTTTGTAGAATTGGAGTAAAATGATATACTTATAACAAATTGTATTATAAAGTGGCTGATTATATAATCGACGAAACAGTTTGGATATGATTCCTAAATGTTTTGGCATTGAAAATTGCACTTTGCTTAATTCGTTAAACAATTTTAATCACTCCTCCAGCTTCATTGTTCTAAATAACGTAAAATTATTGTAAATGTCAACAAGACATTTGAAAACAAGAGGGAGAATTTGTGGAGGTGTCTATTTGGTTTCTATTTCGTGTCAATAAACACGTGCAAATACCTTCATTGAATGAACTTATTTGCAGTTGATATACGGTTGCGGAAAGAAAAAAAAGAAAGAAGAAGGAAATCCGTCAGCATTTTGCACTGAATTTCTGATATCCTCATTGACATGCTAAACAAAATACAAGGATGTTCGTAGACCGATGACACTAAACATCGTTAAAATTTTTCCTTATATAAAAGCTTATGACATTAAAAGCTGTAGTTTAAAGCTGCCCAAGAGTAAAATAAAACTATTTTCTCACAACCATTAAGGACACGTAAATATCCGTTATTATTTCAATTTATGTCAAGGCTTGTTAGTCTTTTCACAAAATTATTGATTCTATATTATGTTCGTCGGTTTCAATTATATCTAAACATGACATTTTATTTGATGTCAGCTTTCTTGTTTCATATTGTTTTTAAGTTGGAATATATCTTTATATGGTTGATTATTTTCACAAATCAATCACAATCGTTATAATAGTTGCCATATGTGGTTGTTTTTATGTATTACTTCTAACCGTGGCTGCGTCCACATAATAATGGATTTCACTAGTAATAGATTGTTTATTGAATGTAATCAGAAAATAAATACAATTTTGTCTTTTAACGCTAACCACTGATTAAGAATCTTGGATTAGTAAATCTCTGAACTATGTGAATAGAGTCCCCTTTGCACACTCCAGTTTTCTTATCTTAACATTATTATTTTAGACATACGTATTATATCCCTGTTGGTGTGGTCGGATGTATTAAAATTCAGCGCTACCCTATAGTGTGATCTATATTCACAACAATCTCCGTGTATAATCCTTAGCTGCATTCCTGTACAGATACAGGCTAAGGCCACAAATATACGAAACTCTGAGGCGAGGAGCCTGTGTTGTATATAATTTAAATGTTAAATGGCCTCCTCGCCGTACGCACTAATAAACCGTACTAATAATACATTTCGAATATTCTGTACAATTAATAAATTTGAAGACCTCTATTGTCGAGTGGATAGTACACCGGTTTCAAGATGTCGCCATCTCGGAGGTCCTGAGTTCCAATCCCGGTGGGGGCAGATGCGTGTGTGATGAATACAAACATTTGTACCTTAGTCATGGTTGTTAAGATATATATTTCTATTAATAATATTTATATATGTTCGTTATCCCATAACACAAGCCGTTTAACGCTTACTTTGGGCTAGCCAAACTGTATGAAGCTTGGTCCATGAAAAAGAATAACACTTTATTTTTCTAAATTTTGTTTTACTTTTTTATGTTAGTATTAGGATTAGAACAGATTATCAGTGAGAGAACTCACTATGACTTGCGACCGTCAAAATCGATGCTGTAAAATTGATATTTTCCACAATTTTACTTGTAGCGTAAGTCAGAAGTTTCATACCTTAGTATTTCATACCTTATCGTCGAGTACCACCAGCAAAGGCCCGTGAACTGTACAATATTCGTACATCAATTCATCACACAAATCACAAACTGAAAGAAAAAGTGTTTTTCATCATGCTATCATTAAACAATTGAAGAAAAAACACCCTGTTACATATAAAATAGTAATTGTATTAACGTTCTGATCTTACTGTAAATATTCTCAATATTTATACAAAGTATTGAAAACAAAAGCTAAAAATCCAGATCTGCAAAGCGGAACCATTCGGTCTCAAGCATTATTAATAATATATAGGCCTATTGTTCTTGACATTATAGTAATATTGTACAACATTTCGTCCACTGCAGAAGAAGAACCATATAATTATCTTCCTGATCTCAAAAAAAATATATATATTTTCTGTTACTAGTGATGAAGTTCAGAATCAACGATTACATTACCGCGGTGTTGATTCATCAAACTATTTGATCGTTCAAAACTGAAACTTCTCCACAACTTACACGAGAACCCGTTTGAAGTTTTATCTGATTTGCCTGCAAGAAAAATAAATTTTCTTATGGTTAATATTTGTCTATGTACTTCATCGGGTCTCAAACTACTTATCTTTTTATCAGCTTTAAACAAAATCGAATAAGTAATTTCAGAGCCTGTTCAAATAAAAACTTATGCCATTAACTTTAACTCTCTTTAGGGTGTTTGTTTTTAAAATTTTAAATGTAATATTTATTTATATCTAATCAGAAACCTAAAAATGAGATTCAAGCTTCTAATTTTAAAAATGATGTAATTTTCAAAAATACTTTGTTCCTCTATTTCAACCTGTTACTTTTTGAACGTTTTGAATGTTTTTGAACATAACACCTGCTATCTGGATTTAACAGCTTATTGATTTCCACGTATGTTTTCATAAAAAAAAATGGATACCTACACACACTTTAAAAAGGACTGGATTTGTAGACCTGTGACAAAAGTCAAAACATTAATTATACAAATCCAGACGCATAGTAGAAGATGGAGGTAAAACTGCCGTGGATGTCTCAATAAATCTGTCTAAATGGTTCTAATATTTTTGATGTCTCCTATAATCGGTACCCTGTACCCTCGTCACTATTCCTTTCATTCCTTCTGCAAACAGGTTGCTTGACAAGCAACGCACTTTATGGCGTGCAAACATGATATAGGTGGTATTCTAAGATTGGTATTTTAAAATAAAACTTATCTAATATAATATTTAACAAATTTCTGCTTGAGTACTGTTAGAAAGGGATGTTACTTTTGAGCCCTCATAACGCCATCCCTTTAAACTCAATCAAAGATCTATGAATATAAGTCGGCTAACCGAGTAAAGTAAATCTAACAGTGAGCTCGAGCATTTTTGTATTATAAAGAAAATTAAAAAAACAGATATTAAAAATGTGTATTAGGCTATCTTGCCTAGAATGCCTAGTCGCTTGTCGTTTAGAAATAATTTATTCTATATTATTTTATCGATTCCAAATCAAAACGATTCTTTTGGATGATAAATAATCAGATCACTTGTTTAAAAATACAGTTGTAATTAACCAAATATAAGTAATCTCTTTTGGATTTATACAAAGCAATTACTTTATAGTTTTCATGCGCGAGTTTGTGACTTATTTTAAATCTTGTCCGTGACAGTAAGTGAATTAATGTTGTAGTTATGACTTTAAAAAATTGTATATAACAAATTCAAACATAATTTTCGACATAAGTATTAATGAAAGTAGAGAAAACTCGGGAAGTATGTTGGTATGAGAAAGAGGCGTGATTATATCTATGTATGTATTAAGAATAGCATTACAACCGAAATTAATAGATGAATATTTAATTTTAAGTTTCTACATAACAAAACTGAATTGACATTACCGTAGGTAGGCGTCAATCAACCACTGAATATTAATGCGTTGCAAATTACGGACAACTAAAATCAGCATAATTACATGTGTTTTGCTGCTAAGAATCTCTAGAAGAGATAAGATTGGTGCGAAAAATTTTAAAAATTAAATTTTAAACATTCTTACAAACTTTTGTTTTTATAGTATGTATTAGTAGGATTGTATTAATTTTGTGTTATGATTCGAATATTGTAAATTATTTTTGATGGGATGAATGGGACTATTACGATCCCTGTGGTCCGACCATGAGTTATTCACATTTATTCGCTTGCAGTCGATATCGATAGCATCTATTTTTGCAAGGAAACTTTGGAGCTAGCGGAAACATTATGAACTAAAATCTTATTAATAGGTATTTTATATCAGACTAATATGATTTCTGCAGCATACTATTCGTGAAATATCGATCGAAAACGAAAGTATATTCTAGAGCCATTGCCAGACTGCCGGAGCTAAAGTATAATCGTTGGAGCAGCCAGACAACTAAATATATTAAAGTCTATGCGTTTATCCAATATATAAATAAAACTGATGATAAACAAATACTTTTATAACTTTGTTTATCGTAAGTAATTTTTTTCATGTGAAATATTTATGACGAAACTGTAATTTTATATCCTAAAACCATTAATGTATTCACATTCAACCATAAAAAATGCCACAATACATATAGATTAATCAAGAATATTCGTTTGGTAAAAAAAAAATTTTGAACCATTTACTTTATTCATAAAATAAAATAAATGTAGTTTATATCGTTAACAAATTGAATTTAATTTTTATTGGTAATTTACTATATTTCAAAATCTTTTAATTTAAGGACAACAACTAAGGCCTATTATTTGCTTTTAATATCCAAATTACCATATTCTAAATTCTTCAATATCATCAATTCAGCAAAATTATAAGCAAACTCTGTATTTATAAAACAAGTTTAGATATAAATGGGCGAGACGGCCAAAATTCCCCATAATGTTTTCTAAACCGAAAGGTTATTGATCTTTAAGGCAGGCCGTAGTCTAGTAGTGAGCGTTTTGCTGCTGAAATAATGTATTTAAGTTTGATTCGCTACTAATTATGAAATCTGAATTCATCGTAGCAACGACTAAGTGCTACGTATTGCTACGGCGTAGCTAAACAAACATTTTTTTCAGTCCTTCAATAAAACATATTTCATTACTTTTGTGATTATATGTCAGTTTTCTATCGTTTCGTTGTTGCGTGTCTCGCTTGCTAATAGGCGTTAAAAATATTTCAACCTATTGTTAAGCCCATCATTCAACTGGTCTCCTCTATTTCACATATCTAGAAATTTTGCCTGGAATAGATGTGAGCAGACATTGCACTGAATACAGAGCAGGGGAAACGGTGCCTGTAATAATAGCGTTTCTAACGCTATACGATGATATAACGTTGAATACGATGAATACGCTAGCGATACAATACTTCAGATCAAGTAGTGAACTGGTTGTAATTGAAAAATAGATGTCCTAGTTTTCTTTGTATGTACGAGTAAGTTCATTAGACATAATTATTTAAAAGTAGCTTTCGTCAGTAAATTTAACGGAAAAAGATCTTTCCTAATTTATTACCAATTTAATTATTATATAATAGTTATAGAATCTAATAATAGATAGCTCAGGTACACTATCCCATTCCTACAAAATTTGTATTGCAGTATAATCAGCAGTGCGTCAAGCTGTACAATTGGACTACGGAAATCGCTAATGAGCAATATATTAACTGTTATAATATCTGATATAAAAATATTCCTTTTTTTAACCATATTATTGGACAAATAAATTTTTCTTTTACCATAGTGATAATGTCTTATTTGTCTGATAAAATGACAACTATTATCCATAAAAAAGCAAATATAATCTATAAATGCGATATGATTTTCTAATTAAAATCTCATAAATAGAGCGCTATGATTCCCATGTTTCAAGACATTTTAGTTTCCCTCGGTGTAAATGAAAACTCATTTCCTCTTGCGCTATAACAAAAGTCCAACAAATAATAGAGTGGCGTAGAGCACCGCTGTTTAGTTTGCCTTGTTGTGGCCTTCAATTGTTCGCTCTGGCTTAGTTTAGCGTTATGTTAGAGTTTATGCTCCCTATCTTCAAGTGCCACTTAATCCTCATATCTTAATATGACGGGGTTTAATGTATCATGGCTTGGCGTAGTGGCTCTGCGCTTTTATGGAACTTTATTGCAGTCACTTCATATTGAGCTAGTGTAATAAAAATATGAGTGCATTGTTGCATTATGGTTATTGCGTCTAGGTCAGTGACTGCGAGAAAACCACATCTAAGTTTTATTTAGCTTCAAACGGCAACATAAGATCAATGAAGACCCAAATTAAGTAAGTCCTTATGGAACTCAGGAAACTGTAGTAAATTCTATTATATTATAAGTATTTCAAATATGACAAACGTTATCAATTATAATTACTAATATTATCTACGATTGGATTACATTTCAAGGAAGCATTATCGCATTCCAATTTCTCTTTATTTGTACGTGATCCCTTTAAATAGGTAGTTACAAATACAATTTTGAATTCAAATAATAGCCCCTGGGATAGCAGCGGTGTGAAAAAATTGTGCCCGGAGGCAAATTGAATAATTTGTTGAAAAAGATATTCAAAAGGAACGGCTGCTGAGTCGGGTCGCTAAACCAAAATTTAGGGGAAACACAACCAACAATTTTCGTAACGCCTTTCTTAACGGTATTGTGTAAAATTTATCTTTATCTTACTTACGTTTACGAGAAGTGCTCTGTAAAATATAAAGGATGACAAAATGATATTGGACATTTAATAGTAGTTCATAAATTCAAGAGCGTATTTGTGTATTATTGTACTTATTAAAATATATTGCCATTTAAAAGCCGCCAACGCATTTGTGATTATGACCGGGTATTTACACCCGTAAATAGGGGTAGCTGTAGTCGCTTATCATCGGATGATCCTGCTGCACGTTAACACCAAACCTCCATTACATGAAAAAACCTACCCATTTTAGTTAACTGACCATAAGATCCTTAAATATCACTTGATTCAATTGTAAAGTAGATGTGATTAAATCACATTAATCTTCTTTTGAGTTTTATGCAAATATTAGTCCTCTGGTCAGTTATATGCCACAATCAAACTATTATTACATGTACAAAAAATATTATAAGTAGAATATTATTAAAATTCATACTATAACATCGTGCTTATTTTCGTGTATCTGTCGTGGTTTCATAGTTTCTGAAAAACAACTTTGCATTGTAATATGTAATATTTCGTAGTCCAATATTTTGCGAACATGATTGGACCTGACAAGATTTACATTTGCAAATATTACAATTTAGAAATGTTTATTTAAGATATATACACAGACGTATAATTAATTTTAAAAATTCCTTTTGAATTAATATAATGTAATAAATAAATAATTATAATTGAATAAATAAATATTTCAAGTTAAAATACATACACCTACATCATTTTATATATTCCACAAAATGTAATCCTTCCAAGACAGAGATCCTCTAGCTTATATGAACGGTATAGATGCGAAGACAAGAGTGTCATCAATCATCTGCTGGAAGAATTCACATTTCCTGTATTGAAGAATGGCAGCATCGATTTGGTCATTGATAGATTACCAGCCACAATTGAGATGCTTCCTTGGTTTAAAACCACCTCGAGTGTAATGTTATATTACCTACTATTTAATAAGTTATTAGTGTCACTAATAGTACGGGTTGAAAGATGTACAAATCACAATATTTATAGTAATTTTGCTTTAATTATTAAAACAATTATTGAGCCTGTTTGAGACATGAAAGTCGCTGCCTTACTTCTCACTCTTCTAATATTTTTAATTGTTCTATCTAAAATTAAATCTTCTAATTATTTTTATTAAATTTATTGCAAATTAAAATTAAAATAAATCCTTATATTAAAAGTGTATAACAATAATAACACTACTTTCAACCTTTTTGTAACAAACGGTTTTTATGTTAGTCGCAAAGTCATCTGAGCTATTACATCGAGATTATTTTTATACATCATCAAGAACTTATGGTTTACGGTTTATCAAATTTCGGTTTTTGATTTATTCAAAGGTTATTTAAACATTTATCAATGGTTAAATATTATGGCAATTTTATCATATAAACTTTTATAAGCAAAACACTTGTATTAGCAATGTTATAGATAAGCAATTTCAAAATTAGTATAACCAAAAGATCTAATACTTCCGCAACTATTGACGAAATCTCCGCAGATGCATAATCATAATTTTCTCCAAGAAACACTCACTAATATACTTCAGATTTTCCTGCCTTCCTGCTTGCGATTTTCACAAAATTTTCAATAAATCTTGTAGGTAGGTACTGTAGGTCACTGCGGGAGATAACTCGAGACAAAAGTTACACATTTCGAAATGAACGAAATTCTAGTTTAGTTTATTATGAATTGATATATTCTGTTAAAGTCGTGAAGCTCACTAACACGATACATGTAAAATGTATGCGGAAGGTATGTCAACAACGCTAAAGATCGAATTACCTCTCAAGCGGCGGGCGAAAGAATAAAGAATTTAAGAGATCACAAATGGTGCTTCTTGTGAGTTGTTTTACTCGTGATCTCGTCTTTAGACCTGAGAAATTGGTCCGATCTGTTATTATTTTATACGCGAACTCCAGTGAACTGAATTGAGTATGAGAAATACTTGCCGCCCATGACTTTTACTATTATTGCTTCTTGCATTATTCGCGAATGCTCAGTAAAGTTGAAAATTGGTTTTGGGAGATGGCTAAACGACTACCCTTAACATGTATAAATATATCACACTGCCTCGTAATTTTTATATATTCATTAATGAATTGTTACATGATTATTATTTTCCTAGAACTTTCGTGAAAAAATAATTAAGTAAAAAGTTTTAAACTTGATTTCCTATTTTCCGAACTTGAATAGTGTTGACATTTAAACGAGATAATCGATTATTGTAGTTTCGGTTAATATACAAAATAATCGATATATACGGACATAGCGGATTAAACTTTTAGTTTTATCAAATAAAATAATTCAATAAAAAACATTAAATACTAGAGAAGAAAATTTTCTGTACAGAAATGTTTAATGTTAATCGTCGAAAACAATTAACTTGTTGTTATAAGTATTTTATTCACACGATAATATCAATTTCCTAATCGATGTTATTGTATTGAGAGTTTATTCTCACAGCACTTTAAAAATGTCAGATGTCAATGTCAGATGTCAATGTCAGATGTTATACGACTTTTGTTTGTTCGATTGTTCGTTGCGATATCACTTGATTTTTGATTTTAATACTGGCCCTGCTTTTCTAAACGGACATATTGTGTATTGTGCCTATTTGCCAACTTCAAATCATTCACTACAATAGTAATATTGTTGTAGATAGATAAATAGACAAATGTACATAACTACTTTTTATATTCTTATTGATTTATTCAGACCTTTTGAATTTTGGCATTGTATGTCAAATCTGTGAACAGTTGAAAATTAAAATATATGAAGAAATTAAGTTGCGTAATTTATTAAAGTAAATATCTATTATAAAGAAAGAACCTAATTTATTACAAGTGGCGACCGTGGGTACGTAGATATTTATGATACGTAATGGATTTTAAAAAATTAGTACACGAGCGGAATCAAATAAGACGTGTTTTCGCGAGACACGAACCCAGCGCGTGTACACGGGTGGACCTTGAGTTTCTAGAAGAAAAGATAAATAGATTATTTGTATTAGACAAGACCATCCAAAACGAACTGCTGTCGGCAAAGGATTTCGACGAAGATGCCTACACCAAAGAATGTGACGAAAGCGATGTATACAGGATAAAATGGCTTGAATCTAAAGCAAGATGTCGCGGAAACATTGAAAATGTGGAGAGTAACGGCAGGAATCATAAAAATAGTAATTTAAATCTGCCGAAAATAGAAATAAGAAAATTTGATGACAATCCTAAGACTTGGTTGACCTTTTGGGGTCAATATAAAAAAATCCACAATGATGATACCTTGGATACAGAAACAAAGTTCCAGTATCTGACACAAGCGATGGCCCCAGAGAGTAAAGCTAAAAGCCTTGTTGAGAGCTACCCACCTACTGAGGAAAACTATCCCAAAGTGATTGAGACTTTGAAGAACCGCTTTGGCAAAGATGAAACCCTAATAGAAATATATGTGCGGAATTGCTTAGGCTAGTAAGCTGTAAACAAGAACATCAGTCACTAGAAATACTTTTTGATAAGATTGTTACAAATTTACAAATTTTAGAGACTTTAGGTATTACTATGGAAAAATATGAGTGTATTTTGTTACCTATGATTGAGTCTATTCTACCTGAGGGGGTTCTATTATCATGGGCTAAAGTTCCTGTTTTAGAGGGACAATCAAAATTGTCCAATTTAATTAGGTTTTTGCAAACTGAAGTTGAGGCTGAAAGGAGGGTAGAGTTAGCCCAAACTGATTTTTTTAATAGCTCCCACGTCAAGGAAGTGGTGCCGACTGCAGCGTGCTTGATATCGAAGACTAAACAGGTATTACAGAAGTCTAGTACGGCGCAAGCAGCAACATGTGGAGGTAAGGAAACTATTTGTTATTTTTGTGAAAAACATCATAGTACTTTTGAGTGTAGTAATGCTAATAGGTTAAGCCTAGAAGAAAAAATTAATGCAGTGAAGAAAAACGGTGGATGTTTTATATGTCTAAAAAGAGGACATCTTGCCAAGACCTGCAGAGCTTTTGTAAAATGTATGTGTTGTAACAAACGTCATTTTGTAATTTTTTGTCCAACTGTACATGATTGTCAAAAACCAAAGAACGAAGAACAAAAGATGGTACAACCAGAGGTTTCAAACAATCACTCTAGTAATAATATGACAACTTTGTTACAAACTTTGATTGTCAATGTTTTAGGCAATTGTCAACAGAAAAAGGTCAGAGTTTTACTTGACTCTGGTTCTCAGCGGACATATGTGACGGCTGACGTGGCTCGAGAATTAGGACTGCAGGAAGCAGGAAGTGAGATTCTTAGTCACTCACTTTTCGGCGGCGTAAAAAAAGCTACACAATCGCACAGAATTTATAAATTTCAGTTAAATAGCCTTGATAATTCTTATAGTATAGAAATGATAGGTCTTGAACAAGATATACTTTGTGGGGCTTTACCAAAAGTGCAAGATGCCGGTCTAATACAGTTACTTCAAAAACATGACATTCATCTAACCGATGCCGATAAGAATGTAACTTCTATAAAAAATATAGACATACTTATAGGCTCAGACTATCTAGGATTGATTTTGGTAGGCAATTGCGTGCATGTAAAGGACAATCTAGTAGCTGTTAAAACAAAACTAGGCTGGACCCTGCAAGGGCCCATTAAAATGTCATATAGTTTTGTTAATGAAGTTACCTGCAACTCTGTGGTGGCAACACCAGACCTAAGGGAGTCACTAGAATTTTTATGGAATATTGAGACATTAGGAATTAAAAACCCTTACGAAAATAGCAAGAAAATAACTAACCCTTATCTTAATATTACAGTGAACAGTGAAGGTCGATATGAAGTAGGCCTATTATGGAAAGATGGCCCGCTAGTGGAAACCAATTTTGAGCTGGCGGAGAAGAGGCTTTTATCGACTACTAAGAAACTGGAGAATATAGAATATCTAGAAAGCTATGACACTGTATTTAAAGACTGGGAAAAGGAAGGTATTATAGAAATAGTTCACAATGATAACAAAAATAAAGGTCACTATTTGGCACATCACGCAGTTATTAAATTAGAAGGAACTACAAAGATAAGACCTGTTTTTGATGCGTCGTGTAAGGACAAATTTAATATTTCGTTAAATTCTTGTATTAACAAAGGGTTAAATTTAATAGAACTCATTCCAAAACTCTTGTTACAATTTAGAGCTCGTAATTACGGAATTATATCGGATATAAAGAAGGCGTTTCTCCAAATATCTGTAATACCTGAGGACCGTAAGTACCTGAAATTACTGTGGTGGAAAGATCATCGTGTGAGAAAGGAGGTTGTTACGTATCAACATGCTCGTGTTCCGTTCGGAGTTTCATGTAGTCCCTATTTATTAGCCGCTACTATAAGATACCATCTCGAAGCAAACATGGGCACATATTATGAAACAGCAAAGACACTGAATGAATCATTCTACGTAGATAATTGTGTCACAAGTTTAGATGATATTAACTCAGTAGAGAGGTTCATTTTAGAAGCATCAGAATTAATGGCAAAAGGTAAATTCGAATTGAGAGGTTGGATGACAAATGTTAAACACGAGTTAAAAGACCCGGAAAGTGTTTCAGTGTTAGGAGTGCAATGGAACAGGAGAGATGATGAATTGTACTGTAATTTAAACTTAAAATGTATACCGGAAAAAATTACTAAGAGGGACTTATTATCAATTGCACAACAGATCTTCGATCCAATAGGATTTTTATGCCCGGTCACTTTAGTTCCAAAAATCATTATGCAAAAGGCTTGGTTATTAAATACAGGCTGGGATGAAAATATATCTACAGATTTGGAGTTACAGTATAAAGTTTGGGTACTTTCTGTGAACTGCATTCGGGAATGTAAAATACCCCGCAAACTTACAGAATTTCCTTTAAACGATTGTAAAGTAACAGTACATGTTTTCTGTGATGCAAGCAAAGAGGCATATGCTGGTTGTATTTTTCTACGCGCCGAATTCGGAGGTAATGTGACTGTTCGCCTTGTAGTAGCTAAAAGCAGAGTATCACCAATAAAGGAAAAATTGACATTACCTAGACTAGAACTTATGGGCGCTCTCATTGCTTCGAGACTATTTCATGAAGTAGCAATATCAAAGATATTGTCTATATGTAAGGACTATAAAGTATATTGTTGGACTGATTCTGCTGTAGTGTTGGCGTGGCTGCAGAGGCAAGAAATTTGGAAGACCTTTGTCTCGAATAGAGTAAAAGAGATTTGTACCAATACAAATAAAAATGACTGGAATCACATACCTGGTACTAGTAATCCAGCTGATTTACCTTCTCGTGGTTGCGATGCAAAGACTTTACTGAAGATGAGCTGGTGGGCGGGCCCACAGTGGTTATATTTAGAGGAAAAGGATTGGCCCAAGTCCATCGTTAGTTTTACGAGGAATGATGAGGAGAAAATTGCCAGGGAACAGAATGTAAGCGTGACTGTGAATGTGGATGCAAATACGGAAAACTTTAGTAATAAGCTCCTATATTTCAATCAATATAATAAGATAGTAAGGTTAGTCGCAATTTTACTAAGATTAAGTCCTAGTATCAGAAATACGTATAATACAACGAGAAATCATATTGGTTTTGAAGAATATGAACACGCAGAGGAAACTCTAATAAAACTTATACAGAAAGAAACTTATACTGATATAAAAAATGTAGACAAAAAACTTATTGTTATAAAAGATGGTGGTTTTATCAAGGTGAAGACAAGACTACAGTACAGCGGAGAAAAGAAAGATTTTATACATCCGATTTTATTACCTGCAAGCCATGAAATAGTACGCAGAATGGTTCAAGAAAAACATAAACAGATGAATCATACTGGTACTCAAACTTTGTTGGCTACGCTAAGAAATTCATACTGGATAACAGGTGTTAGGAAACTAGTGAAAGATGTTGTATCGAAGTGCTTCATTTGCAAAAGGTACAAAGCGAAACACTATGAAGTTCCAGAACCACCGCTGCCTGCGGATCGTATTAGTGCAATGGCCCCTTTTGAGGTAACTGGTATAGATCTAGCAGGGCCATTATTTTTAAAAAGCAATCAAAAATGTTGGATTGTGTTATTCACATGCGCTGTCTATAGGGGTGTACATTTAGAACTTACAGATTCACTTTCTACAAATGGCTTTCTCATGACATTACGAAGATTTATAGCGAGAAGAGGCAGACCTAAAACTATTTATACTGATAACGGCACTAACTTTGTTGGTGCAGCTAACTTATTTCAAGAATTAAACTGGACAGAAATTGAAGAAACTACCAATTGCTACAAAATTCAATGGAAGTTTTCTGTACCAGGAGCACCGTGGTGGGGAGGATGGTGGGAAAGGCTCATAAGGGTAGTTAAAGAGATGTTGCGTAGGATTCTTGGCAGAGCTTCGGTTAATTGGATTGAACTTTCGACTATTCTGTGTGACTGTGAAAATGTAATTAATAGTCGACCCCTTACGTATGTTGAGATGGGCGATGTTAGACCACTTACTCCTCTATCATTTTTGCAGACCTTACCTTCAGGTGAAACACACGACATAGACCAGATCGATGAGAAGACTATGCAGATACGTTATAAATACCTTCAACAGTTACGTCAAGATTTTAGACATAGATTCAAGAATGAGTATATTGCATTGCTTATAAGTAAAGGAAAAGATAACAAGAAGGAACCGGAGGTAGGTGAATTAGTGTTAATAGAAACAGACAAAAGTAGGCTACAGTGGCCTCTAGGTATTATTGTGGAGACATACACAGGGAGGGATGGTTTTAAAAGAGCTGCCAAGGTTCATACAGCCTCCGGCGACAAGGTAAGACCTTATCAAAAATTATTCCCATTAGAACTCTCGGCGATCTCACAGGAGTGGCTGAACCGTATAGATGTATCCGGAGGCCAAGAGTCAGGTAGTCGTAATGTCGTCACACCTATCCATTTATCCTCAACTAGGTCAGGGCGTACGATTAAGTTGCCGTCTAGGTTCATATTGTAATTTGTCTTTAGCATTTAAATATATTTTTAATCTGTTTTATGTTCTGGAATAGTTTATGTTTTATGTTAATTGGTATTATGAGTGTGGATATATATGTTTATGTTAAGGCTATATTATGATATGTATGTTACTTTTTTGCCCCTGGGAGGATGTTGTAGATAGATAAATAGACAAATGTACATAACTACTTTTTATATTCTTATTGATTTATTCAGACCTTTTGAATTTTGGCATTGTATGTCAAATCTGTGAACAGTTGAAAATTAAAATATATGAAGAAATTAAGTTGCGTAATTTATTAAAGTAAATATCTATTATAAAGAAAGAACCTAATTTATTACAATATATTACCCAGTTATTTTATCTGTACTATGCCTACCTAAAGTTCATAGCAAATTCTCTAGTTGTAGTTTCTATGATATATTTTCAAGATTGTAATAATATGAAAAGTTCATGGAACTTTTTTATATTACATATTAACTTTCAGGTACCCAGCATTAGGTGCAACTACATCCAGTATTTATACATTGCAAGGGCAATTGCCCATACTGTACTTAGCCATCTTCTTTGAAGTTTTTGTTTATTCAAAGGTTTCTTCAATAAGACTGCGAGAAAAAGTTGTAGAATTTGTTATTGTTGTTTCGTGTCTGGTGGTAAAATGTGCTTACAATTAGGCTAGTTCAAAAATACACTGAAGTTTGTTATGGCACCGTCCTAGTAGTTATGGGACAAACTTTACCTGATCTATAATTATTATAAAACTAAAAACTTTGTTTGTATACATTGAGTCGAATACAAATTCTATTTTTGTTGAATAATCCTTTTATCCAATAGGCCCGTAGATATTTAGTGCATATATATATGTGTATCAGATTAAGACTAAATTCATTATTCCCATAATTTTTTTTCATGTTAGTACTAGTCAAATCCTATTTTCAATTAGAAAACCTCTATGGGTGAAACTATTAATACTAAAACCAATCGTCTACGCGCCATTAATAAAAAAATATAAAATTATTATTGTAAATTCCCGCCGAGGAACTTGGAACAGGATCGATAAAACTATCTATATAATTACACCAACGTTGGTTGAGCTACTTAGAAGAAGAAGGGTGAGAGTGGAGCACAAAGTTTGACCACTGGACTACGGCGACCCACAACAGGAAATTGAAACCAGTGTCCGACTATATTACTTACTTGGTATCAAACAAGACGAGAGGCGGCCACAGAATTATCGGCTGAAATAAATAACAGTACCTCCTACTAAGTTATTTATTTCCGAACACTACCTACCTGCGGAGAGATTGTCCCTATCAACCACCGCAAGTTAGGTGTGAATTCTTGTAAATTAAAATTTAAGCAAATATTTGAAGATGAATTTCGGAATTATAGACGTAATTTATCAACGTAATCTATTATATATAATTTAAATATAAAACTAATAAACAACATTAATAAGGATACAATTAATACACCCTACAAGCGCAATATGTGCTTTAAAAATGTAATTTATAATTATTGTAAGATTTTTAATTTACCTCTAATATTATAGGCTGCGCAATGTAATTACCAATCACCAATTAATTAAGCCAAAAAACAATGTAGTTATTTCACGCACGTATCGTAAACCTTTAATAAATGTTATTGTTACAGCCCACTCAGATAATAACGACGAATACTTAAAAAAGTACCTTATATTGATTAACTGTCAAATGAAAAGGGGAAACTGGGAAAACTGTGTAAAGCCTATAAAAGTTAACGATAAGTCTTCCAAGTTTGATGCGCACGTCGTAATCTGAAGCTGCCGCTGCCGCTGGGAGCAGAGATTCGTCACTCAACAGCGACCCTTATGATGTAGCATTACCAGGCATAAATCTTAGCAACACGAAAAACAACTTAAATATCCAAACAAAATAAAAAAAGGCAGCAAAAGAAATGAGAAATGTTAATTTATTGTAATATTTATGGGATCCTATTTCTCTTAAAGATAATAAAATGTTTCTGATTACGAATTTGAGTTGTAAAAATATTGACCTTTGCTGTTGACCTACACTTGGATAAAAAATATATGGTATTTCAGTAAAACATTAGTGTGAAGTACCTAACTACGTAGGATTTTTTAAATAAGAGCTACAACGTTAGCTTTGTTGCCGTCCCTGTTACTTATGAAGCAGCACCACACATAAACACAACATCGACAATTTCGAAAGAAATCTATGTATTAAGGATCCTGAATATTGTAATAATGATATTTATTTCAATACCGTTTTAATGATTTTATAATTAAAAATTATAGAGGCTCTAAAGACCAAGTAGAGTTGGTAGGTATAGTTTTTTGTTTGATTATATAACTCACTTGAAATACAAAAGGTCATTACATTATAGAAACACGAATACAGCAAAATTATTATAGAGGAACATTTTCTTCCAATAATATTGAATTTGCTTTTATAAGCTTTATTATACCTACCGCTTTAATGGACTTACACCAATGTGTTGAAATTATAGGCAAAGTGAGAACCCGCATATTAATTAATGTAGGAAACTAGTCAAAATTTACTTCAAAGTGCTTGAAAGCTACTCTTAAACCTGGAATTGGAGTTGGTGCATACATTATGAAATAACCTTTGATGTGCTAAAAGACACCACTTTTATTTAATTCTTTTTTGCAAGATTGTGTAAATATGTATTAAAATTTGAAATTATCAGTCAAAATGTAAACGTTACTACTAGAGAAATAATAAAATTATTTAGTAAAGTAATCAGTTTTCATGTATAATTTAATAAATAAAACGTATCCACTTAATTGTGTTATATAAAATAATATTATATATAAAACGAAACACTAATTTCAAAAAGTAAATTTTTAGGTGAAATTGAGATATTCGTTAAATTATTTCAATCAAAAATATACCAAATTATGAATTTTGACATTATTTAACACAAGTGTTCTATTATAGTTTATAAAGAATGTAGCCTGAGTGATTAGCTGATCTCGTCAGGGATGGATATCCCAAATATCTTTTTTGCGCGATATCGCTCTTATTAAATTTTCATATAAAAGTTGCTACAAAGTTTCAAGGTTTGTATAAAATTTCTGTGGAATTGGGTTAGGGCACTTGCTTGCTTTTGCTAACAAAAGTTATGCAAGTTATGATACTCAAATAAGTTAGATTGTTTGTATACTAAGTATATAGTTAATATATATTAGTTTTTTATATACTAACTCAATAGTTTGTATAATACACACAGAATATTAATAAGCAATATTGAAAAAGTTATTAGTTATTACACATTGACGTAACTTTCGTGAATTTATAAAATTTTGAAAATTATTGTGTCAGTTTTGATATACTCGAATATGTTAAGCCAGAGAATTTGTCATTAATTTGATTAAGCCCTTAATTTTTTTTCAACTTATTTAATTTTGATATTTACTAGTTGGAATAGAAAAAGTAAAATTCAAAAACGATTCATGCTTTCGTATGTAAATATTTTTTATTTCTGCTATACCCATATCATTCTCGATAAGTATCGATTATTGTTTAAGTTCCATCTAAAAATATCTGTGATAGGAGTTTATTTTCGTAAAACTTCAGCTTCCGCACGTACAAAATTACATCGCATTGTTGGCTATTTCCATCCCGGGACTCGGAAAGTTTTCAGATTTCATTTTGTTCAGACAACGTTAATTACAGCAATTTGAATGTCATAGCGTGGTTTGATTAATGATTTTAATTTCGTTATTTAACTGTTTCTGAAACGATTTGGAGGTTATTTTATTAAAGCACAATACAATCATAATTGATCGACACCATCGTCGGAGCTATTAATCGATACCTATTACCCGTAATGGAAATCACTTGAGCCGTTTATTTAACGAATCAAAGGTAACGCCATTTTAGCTAAATCTTAATGGAAATTTTACGTGTTCTGTAATCATAATTGATTTGGTTGCTACAAGGAAATCAAATAACTCAACTTAAAGATTATGATGAATTTATACCTCTGTTATAGTGTAGCGTTTTGGCTACGAACTTTGAGATTTAATATTTATATATCGTAATTTTTTTTGATGCACTCTTAATTGCCACCTTAACATTTTTCGCGTGTCCAGTTGTAGATAACAATAACATTTTTTTTAAATGAATTACACAATCTAAAATAATATATCGACCTGTGTTGATATAATAATTACATTCCCAATGTATGACTGCACAAACAAAAATAAACTAAACTAAACTCCCCGCTTATAAACATAGAATCTCTGTTTCTTCATTATCATGTTGTACAGGTAGAGGTTCGTACCTATATATTTACATATAATGTGTTAAATTATTCGGAAATAATATAGGATCGATTTAACCTCTTTAGAAGTAAAATAATGATTGTTAACGGTGAACCATAACTATATTTTAACAATATCTATATGTTTTAGCATTCAGCAACGAAAATTTCGACCCACAGCCTTGTAGTCACAATTTCTTGTGTCAAATCAAAAGGTTCAAAGATAGAGTGCTTGGAAAGTATTTCAATAATGAATTCAACAATATTTGCTCGATTATACGAAATATTATTCTAGTTTAAAGGAGCGAAAATGGATTACACAAAATAATATTTATTTGGTGTGTCTATCACAAATGAAGGCTCAATAAAAATATTATTTGAGTTACTGTTTCCCCTTAATTAAATAAAATGTTTGATTCTATGTATTGACAACTCGTACACTCGAAGAGGCCTATGTCCAGCAGTGGACGAAGAGGGGCTGATGATGATGATGATGATGATGATGATGATTGACAACTCTACATCAACGTAAGAGGAATACTATGCAGCAATCAATTGAGCGCTATTGCATCTACAGCTAGCTAGCATTTCATTTGTGTTAAAAGCTTACTAGGGGTGGCATTTGAAAGTTTTATTTTCATTTTGAACTTAACTGAGAAAATATTAAATTATTGGGTTTTAGACAAGCATGTAGTAGGGTCCATCTAATACATAACTTCTATGCTGCTTAAATATAATTTCGTCGGACCAGAAATAATTTGTATAGTATAATAATGCCTATTTTTCTTGAAACGTTAGGCAGAGGTGTGATTAACCACCCAAATTCCATAAATTTATTTTCCACATGTATAAAAGATATAATTTGACATTAAATTATGCTACCAAAACTCTAGTTAGACATCAAGAATCATATTTATGTAATATCGTACTGTAACTTGAGATTAGATAATAAAAAATAATTTAATTTTTCAGAGACAATTCATTTAATGTGATAGTCGTTTTCATAATGACTGACTCAGAGACGTAATTATGTATATTACTTTACCAAGCAAATCCAATTATGTTCGATCAAAGCTACGCAGAAACATGAAAGGAGTAATCTCGCTGTCAGCGCGAGTCCAGTTTTGTACCAGCTTTTCTTATTCCTACAAAAATGCGGATAATGGGGCTGTGAAAATAACGCTGAGACGAAAATCTGAAGAAATTACAAAAAATATGTGTCTAAACAGCAAAAAGTAGTAGGGAGCTTAAAACACAAATTATTACATTTATTACCTGCTTATACCATTATGCATATTACTACTAACCAGATATATAGAAACTTTAAACAAATCTTCTCAAATCAGCGCATCATTTAATTTTAAAGACAATGAATCAAAATACATATTAAGTAGATTAAATATTTATTTATTTTTATAAAATGAGGTTTCATAAACTTTCATAAACTCAATAAGTAACGAGGTGCTATTTTATATTAACAATATACCAAATCGTTACATAACAGCCTAACCTGGTTATATTTTTGAATACTTATCATGTTTTCTGACTCTTATCCGCTCCACAGAGACGGTGTAAAAATGTCCTTGTTCAAAACAAAAAGAATCATCGCGTTATATAACATTGTAAAGAAATAATGTTTGTGAATTTAAATGTTCGGAGCGTTGTCCAGGACTAGCGATCCGAGTTTATGGAGATATTTTGGGACATGGATATAGGATAATTACCACCGGAAAATATCTCTCAATATAACGCAGATGTTGCTCTCTATAAAACTAATTTTCATATATACACGTGATCTTACAGCTTCATAAATAAAGAAGTATGTACATCTTGTCAGTTCTTTCGTGATATATTGGTAATTACTCATTTGCATATGTTTGTTTCCGTAATCATGCGATAGAATCAACTAAGAATAAAATTATATATAACGTTATACAAAATATTAAGGCGATTTTTTTTTATTGAAAAGAAAGCTGAAAAGCTGACATCTGTTAGTTTAAATATTGAATCAGATCATAAATGTTTAAATTACAAAGGTATTTTTGCGGTCAAGTGTATAGTTAAATATTATCTTTTGTAATAACATAAATTATTAAGCGACCATGGATGTGTCATTTCCTCACAAGCTACCAGTTATCCACTGTCATCACATTACAATCTATATTTTATATAATTCTTCCTGTAATAATGTAATCTTTCTAAAATGTTAATTGTCCTGTAATAATTAATCTTACTAAAATGACCGCCGTTAAAAATACAACTACAAAATATTACCTAGCGGTAGGCAGAGTACATTGCTCGCTGAACTGACGGCCAATGGGGCGGAAAGGTCCTCGAGTGGCAGGCGTATACCGGAAACCACAACATTGTTTGGCCTTCCACAAGTTTGATCGACGATGTGGTGAAGATTGCAGGAAAGCGCTGGATAATAACACTTTGTGTGAGAGAACCTTGGGGGCTCCTACCCTACCGACGAGTAGTAAGCTTCTCTCAGCTGATCAAATGATAAATGACCATGATTTATCTAAACCTATGGTTTTGCAAATTTTTGGGTAAGAATTTAACCTGCTACGATAAATATAAAAAATATAATCAATATAATTATGCTGTGCACGCCATCTTGTTTACTTTTCAAGGCTATTTATGCAGGACACAGCTCGTTTATCAAGACGCTACGTAATCTACCATCGTCCGAGATGTTTTGACGAGAACATCATATTTTCTGGCGAATTTCTCGGTTAGCTGGAATTAAATTTTATCCACATTGTGATTCTCTATAATTTGTTGTGTAACTGGAAGATTAATGTCAATGGCTGTCTATTGTATGATATCTGATGGAGGTTTATTTTAGTGTTGTTTGTTCAAAACATTTTCTTTGGTTCAAATAAGGAAACTTCTTTTGCTGTCTACAACAATGTAATAAAGAGAGCACGTAGATGTTCGGAAATGGGTTTATTTCGTAGATAAGTACTCCAAAATATTTGAATCAATATTATTTTACGCATATATTATTTTACTTGTACATATACGTTAAGTCATATAAACGATTCTTGATTATATACTTTTGCCTTCTATTTTATTGTATATTACTAGTACTTAACAATAAAATTACATGTTAACTCTATAGTTTGACATTGATATTAAATTAAAATATTTTAAATAGTTTAACACAAGCCTTTGCATGCTTGAGAATTTAGACGTCAACCTACTATAGTAGAATATTGGCTTTTCGTATAATAGGAACGTGACTGGTTTTGCTTATGAAAAGGGATAATACAAGATGTATAATAAGCACTTCAATCGAGTCTTGGGACTTTACCGCTCATTCTGGTGAACTTAATCCACTATGTATCTATAGAACTCCACCGTTGATATATAATCCTGGTGGGAATTAATTACACAATGCGAATCACGACAAGACGATTAAGAATGAAATTAAGGACGATAAAAATATAATGAATTAAAGACGAAAATAAAATTGAAAAGGTAAGAGATAAACGATTTAAACAAACGTTGTCAATATCAAAATTGAAAAACCTTTATTCAACTTAGCCCTTTACAGACAATCGACAACAAACAAATTTTAGCAAGGTTAAAATATATAACTATATAATACAAAGAGAAATATAAGTATTATTATGTATATATATATATATATATATATATATATATATATATATATATATATATATATATATATATATATTATATATATATATATATATATTCAGAAATTTGGAGAACCTTTTCGAGAAGAACGGAATGTCTGAAGGCTGTACAACAACCTTTAATATTCAGAATAGATGAATTAAATATACTATTTTATTTATTCAATAGAATCACACAATACAATAAACAAAAATTACATAATGGATACGGAGACTAATCAAATCACGAGACGTACTATAAAATTTAGGTTACAACATCAATTTTAATAAGTCTCATATTAGGTATTTGGTCTCCATAAAGAAAAAACACCGGTTGATTTGCCCTGATACTATGTAGTATGTTTTAACTCTAGAAACTTTTTCTGCAGACGAAAAAGATTGGAGACTCACAGTATCTATCCACGTGAATTAGATTCATTTAATGCTTGCAACGAATAAAGGGTTATCTTTTGAGCCTAAGGTATTACTGAATAATTGGCTGTAATAAATGGATAGTGCCTTGTGAACAGTAGTCGCAGTCAGAAGATGCTATCGACTGGCATATATTTATAGAGTTTGCGGGCGCCAAGAGCCTGCAGCGCTTAATAAGCACATGGAAAGTAAAACTTGAAGCTATCCCTAATAAAATTTGACGGACTAGTTTGCAGACCTGCAGTTTCATCAACAAATTCAAAATGTACTATATTCTTGATTGAAGAAAAAACATTAACTCCTCATTGGCTATTTATTTCTAAAAACGTCAATGAAACTGACAAACAGCATAATTGGTTCCATGTGCATATTATTGACTGTTACGTTCTATGTCAAAGCTATGCACATTTAATTAAAGCGACTAAGAACTAATACAAAAGAGTGGCGTTGCGTTGGGCCGTGATTGTTCGCGCGGCGGACTAGCGCGTGGCGCGCGAGGGGCGCATGGGGCGGCGCGGGGCGCGCAGGGCGGCAGTCAGTGCCGTGCCGCGCCCGGGCCGCCCGCCCCGTACCGAGCGTTGCGCAACATGGCCGAGCCCGCGAGCTGATGGCCGCGCTCCTCTGGTGGCTGGCGGCCTGCTGCCTGCTGCGCCCCATCTCCGCCGGCAACCCTGACGCCAAGCGGCTCTACGACGACCTCCTCTCCAACTACAACAAGCTGGTGCGGCCGGTCGTCAATACCACCGATGTCCTGCGCGTCTGCATCAAGCTCAAGCTCAGCCAGCTCATCGATGTCGTAAGTGTCACCTAGCGGGGCCGCTGCCACCATTGTGACCCACATCACGGGTTGCACCACGAACGCTGCACGCTGCACTGGCGCGCCGCATTTGGAATTTAAATAGACACGAATCGCATCAGTGCCTCCGTCAAACGAGGCGACCCAGTTTTTGTAGAATGCTTCAGTTTCACACGAATCTTGCAAATGTACCGTTATTTTTGTAACTGTCTTTCCCGCTCGGCCGTGAGTCGCAATTCTCGCCGCGCACCGCAGTGTCTTCTTATGTAGGCATTTCGAATCAGATATCATAAATCACACATATAAATAGAATCGTGTCTTTCGATATTTATTCAAACAATATTTTCTTCACACAGCGTGAGCTATTTCAGAGAAAATCACGTTGGCTACCCTATTGCTTTCAGATGGATAACTTTTTACATTTCGTTTTATTATTATGCCTTCGCGGAATCTGTTTCTGAACATTAGATTAGACGTCCCTTGAGCGGAAACTGAAGGACGAAAATTTTGGTTTATTTTTTATTTGGACATTTACTTTGATAAATGTAATGGATCTGATTTTATTGTTGTAACTTTAAAAAAACTGTATATGATGTCATCGTGTAGGTATCATTTTTAACGAATCTATCTATAAAGCAGGCAATTAACAATGACTAGTATTTTTCATTCGGACTTGACAAGTTTGCGTATATTACGAGAAGCACACATACTACGAGAAAGTCGTCAATTCAGATATATTTATGCATCATAAGAATTACTTTTTGTAATCTTTATTTCTTAGTAAGTACTTTTGTGACAAACTGGTTTCTTTCAGCAAATTACAATAAGACTCTTAAACGTATAGAATAAAATGAACAATAACCGACACGGTTCATTAATAACACTGAAGCAGCATGAGTTGATCACTAGAAACTACTGACTTAACCTTCTATTTTAGAACATATATAGAAACTGTTTTTTTTTTATTTGCTGATAACTGTAAGAATTAACATACATTTACTGAGGTATGATCCGGATCACACTAATAAGACGGACATTGTACAGTTGTATTTGCAGCCATCTTGATAATGCTTAAAGTGTTAGGTATGTATTAGCAATCAGTTGTAACAATTAACACTACGTTCTCTTCTGTTTACATTTTCGCATTTGTTTTTATATTAGTAGACGGTTTGTACATTTTTATGTTGAGATGTTAATTTCATGAAAATAGGCCAATCTTATGTAATAAATTGTGTTATTTGAAAAGTCAATTATGTCTGAAGTTCACTTGAATTTAAGAGATATAAGACATAAAAAAAACTTCTCACACAATGCAGAAGCGCTTGCATTACTGTCCCAGTTGGAAGACTAAAATATTGCAATAAATTTACTACTATGTATTTTTGCGTATCTTATTAAAACCATATAATAACCATAACCTACTAAGGTGACTACGGAAATTTACAACTAGGTAGACAGTGTACTTGTTTGACAATTCCTTTGTATAAAAAGTCATATTGACTTACATACATGACAACATATTCATAAAATTCACATAACAACATAACTCGAACGAGCTCATTCATTCAAGAGATGTTATTGAACTTTTGTCTCCCGCAAGGATCTCTGAAAAGGTCCTACGCTACTAGCATCCAGCTTCTTCAGCCTTTGCCAAATTATTCGTAAACCATGTGGCAAACTTACCGACGCTGCTGTTCTTGTCTTTTACCTACCACTGGTGGAAGTTTCCGTCCCATGGCCATTTGGTCCTGCGAGTAATACACCCTACTCACGTCCACTTCAAGTTCTTTGGGTTTTATCAGTAACCTTTGTTCTTCTACGGATATCATCATGACTGATTCGATTCCACAGAAAGATTCCGAGTGTGTAGCCCTCTGCATTGCACTTTGGGTCCTTATAAAATCTTCGTGTGCTTCCTTAAAGGATCGATTGTAAATGGACATAATGTATTGTAAATTGACATAAGTACTGATAAGATATTTTGATCAAAAGTTTCGTTTCTATATATGACCACTAGCAACATGCACAAATTTTGTCTTTAGGCACTGCAAAAGATCGTCCAAGTATATGCCGCATAACTTCCTAAGCGCTGCTCAGCCGAGCTGGATTCTTCGATTGACCTCTATCTACAACAAAAACATTAACAAAAATAATTCTAAACTTTAATAAATTTTTAATTAATAATCCATATAATAATCAAAATTCAATTAAAGAAAAATAAATTCTGTCTATATATATATATATGAATTAATACTTTGAAATCAAATAAAGAATTTACGCATCACTTAGATACAAACATCACAAAGTCACATCAATTAATGTACTTTCGTACATACCGTTGTCCACAAAGCAGTAAATAATAGTAGTAAGCAAAAAATTACATGCGATGCGAAACTCCAAGTGGGTCGATATAAAACAATTATTTATATTATTCAATACTATTAGTACCTAACTCTTAAATAACAATATATCTTCTATTACTAATATACATAAAATAATGTTGTACAAGTTACATCGTTTATAATCTTATAAATCAATATCAGTAACTAATATAAATAATCACATATTTGTTGTATTTATATCCATCACGAAAATCAAAAATTACAATTCGGATTCTCATATATTAACATCTCGTCAAGCAGGTCAAAATAAGATATTAGTAAATGAATTATCAATAAGATTTAGTATTAAAATTATTCCATACATTTACTATGAATTTTTGCCATGAGTTTTTTGACAACACAGGTAAAGTTGAGTAGATAAAAACAACATGTTTTGGTACTCAGTGTAATCAAATAATAATATTAATTGGTCTGCTTTTTTGGGGGGCCTATTTAGTGAGCGTCGAGTCCCCACCTGCCATATTTAAATCAATTAGGAGGCTTTGAGAAGGCAGGTGACCGGAGTCTCTTCCATAGCCCGGTTTTCATTACCACCTAAATCGAAATGCCATAGGCCACAAACGTGTTGACCACTAATGACAATAGTTTTTGTGCATCTAACTGGGTATAGTCTTTAGCTGCATTTTTCATGATGAAGATTTTAGTTTGTACATTCCATGCACGCTTTCATTAAATTTCGCTTAAATGGCCTCTACGCGTTGGATCTGTATCCCCGCGTACGGCCTATAAAGGACCGTGTCTTATAAAGACGCGTGATTTATGCTACAATAATAATATTTTATATAATATTTTAGAGGTAGACATATGTATATACATACGTAACATACTTTGGTACTTTCCATTTTGACGAAAAAATATGTACTCTAAGCATAATCATTCTCCTATTGTTGAAATAAGAAATAGATTTTGTACTGCAATACACATTCCGCAGCACCTTTGTTCGAAACTTTATGAGATTGCTTTTTACAGCTGTTTAATTTTATAGCGCTCCGTCTATATTACCAACCAGCTTGTTTCTGTAAGAAAGGAAATCGGATTTTGTTCCGGAAGTTCGTATCGTGAAAGGTTTTGCTTGAGTACTTGGGATTGGTTGAGACCGCCTTGTTCGGTAATAGTGGGCTCTCTTAATTATTCTTAGGTAGTTTAATGAGAAATTTCCATAGAATATCTAGTAATTGCCACATTCTTTCACTTTAGTTTACTAACTTAGCTCATACTTTGTACTTAAGCTATACAATAAAATTTAAAAGTTCAGAATTAGGAACAAAACCTCTATTCCAACGGTCGAGACTGTGACATACTCCGTACTTCGCTAGAATAAACGAAATCCCACGTAGCTAATAAGCAAATTTCCAGTAGTCCAGCATATATTGTAATCACTACAACATATTGTAACAGCAATATGCATAGAATTAAATCTACAAAGAAAATTCTGACTAATTGGGCAAAAGTTACAGCTCGCCTACATTTCACTACATAATCTCTATAGGTAATTATGAAGACATATGAGGTATAATATAATTTCATTTAAGTAAAGAAACATCTTTATAGTCTGTTCACAACGGATCTTGACTATCTGTGAATTCAATCTGTAATGTGCTTCAATATATAGAAAATCTAGTCTTATATATAGCTGATATAAATATTTAAATTGCTTCCTTTCACGACTAAGTAATATGTAACCACAACTAAGTTAGTGACCATTATGTATTTGTAACTCCAATACTGTAAAATTTTAAGAGTATTTTTTGATTGAAGGATATCAAGCTCATTTCACATTATATATGTTATTAAGAAATGTTCAAAAAATATTAATACCTTTCGTTCTTTATCAGGCGTATGGTGGGGATCTTATTGGTTCTCTCAGATAATTATGTATAATTCGATTGCTAGCAGCCATATGAATCACGGATCGTTCTTATTGGAATCATTTCTCAAATCAGTTCTTAGTTGTTTCCGCAGAAAATGTTACAAAAAGATACAAATCTAATTATAATACTATTCACGCCTGTATTTTATTCACTCCTTTATCGAATAATTACTTTAACTCTCTGACTATATTGGTTGCATTTGACAATTACTGACTTCATAAGGTACGTCCGTACCAATTTAATAGTTTCATCAAGTTTCTTCAGCTACCTAATTCAGTTTATTAATGAACCTTGGACCCGTTATTTAATAAAACTTTACAATGGTTCATCAACCAGAGATAGAAATCGATTATGGGCTTCATAAGGATATAGTTAATACTGAAGCTGCTTTGCAATATATTATTCATCAGAAATTTTGTGATGGTCGACTAATAAATACTGATGCTTTGAAATTTATGCCAAAATACTGCGTTGGAGCTGCAGTGAGAATCCCATATAGTCAAATAGTGACGTAGCCATATGTATATCAATTGTCTCAAACTTTTATACTTTTGTATGATGCCGTACCCCCTTACATCCCAAAGCATTGCAAATTTGACTACCTTCTATAATTCGTTAACTCAAGTTAAACTCAAGAGACATATTCTTAGTATGTTCTCCCACCGTAAATCACATGCTTTTCCATGGTTCTGCGTAGTATTGCGTACAAGTATGTTAAGCGGAAGTTTTGTTAAGAAAAATAATTCAAATATGTTATATTTAAATTTGAGTTCTTTGGAATAATTGTATGAATTTAAATTTGAAAATTAAATCATCACTCTCTGTAAGTATACGTAAAAAATATTTATATAGAATTTTTAAGTAACGGGTAGATTTTCCTAATATATCAATGTTATCCCATTCAAACAAGCCAAGGCCTAAGTTTTGATCAATAAATTAAATAATAATGCTCTACCAAGCACTAAAAATAAAATGCGGGATTACAGTAACGCGTACAAAAGCGGCGGCTAAACCCCGGAATTATGAGGTGAGATCAACCAAATAATGGCCTTTTTATGGCGCAGAAAATGTTAGATTAGTTAAGATTAGTTGCAATTTGAAATTGCGTTATAAAGCACATGTTTATTATAACTATTATAGTGCAAAAATATTTTTCATTAAATCGTTTATTAATATTAAATTTACATTTATTTTTCAAGTTATATATCGTCCTGCATATTGTAAATGATACCCGATCTAAATCGATCTATCATCATACATTCTTCTATTTTTAAATATACATATGCTAAATGCAGTCTTAAGTGACCTAAAACGCATCATAAAAGATCAGAAGTAAAAATGTAAATTTTAATACAAATGATAATATAATATAATAATTCAATAGAAACAATAATTTACCTAACAATAGTAGCCAAAGATAACCATTGGTAGCTTAATTATTTATAAACTGGATGAAATAGTGATGAAGTGAATATTTAATACACTCGTTTTAATAAATAAATAAATAAAGTATTCTCACTTCGTATATAAGGCTTGTGTTATAGAATATATATAGAATAACGGTTAGACATTTTGATCATACATAAATAGTCCTTTTGTAGAATATATATTATATACATTTAGTTTAGTGTAATTTTGAAAACTAAAGAAAATATGTTTGTAATCTTTCGCAATTAACACTTGAATTACAAATTAGATCAAGAAGTGAAATTTTTAAAGTTATACCTATTTTTTTTTCGGGGTGAAATGCTCCTCTTTCACTGTGTGTGGGGCTCTCCGGTCTGAGACCGGCCTACCCACTAAAACCCCCCGGTGTCTGAGCCCATACCGGGGCGCGTGGCGGGTTGCGCTCTCGCGATTCTACCGTCACACGCCTACGGGCTAGCTCGACCTAGTTAGTCCAGCCATCGCCAAGGGGGGGATTGTCCGAGAACACTAGGACAATCCCCCAGGTAGAGAGACACTTCAACCTTCACGGCAGGGTCAAGAGATGAGCGCTTGCTCGCCTTCCCCTGCCAATCTACCTACGGTAAAGTTATATATATCTAGTCAGGTCATAAATTCTGACACATGTTTAATATAAAATAATTGAAACAAGTTTATTCATTATGTAAAAATTTATATACCAAAATGAACTTAACGAAACATAGATTCTTATGATACTAAAGTTTATTCAAAATGACCTCCGTGATTTTGAATACAGGCCTTCAATCTGCGCGGCCAGTTGTCTATCGTAGCACGAACGAGGTCCATGTCAATATCGGCGGCTGCCTTAATCAAGGATGTCTTGAGTGACTCCAAATTGGGACGAGGAATTGAGCACGCCTTTTCCTCCAAGTGTTGCCATGTCTTGTAATCTAACGGATTCAAATCTGGACTGGAGGAGGGCCAGTCTTCGTGCCGGATGAAGTCGATTACACGCGCCCCCAGCCAGTCTTATGTGCTCTTCGCTCTATGAGCTGGCGCCGAATCTTGTTGGAATACCCAGTGCCTGTTATTGAACATGGTATGAGAAACAGGTTCCACAACGTTCGTCAGGACTGCATTTTGATACATAACTGCATTCGTTTTTACACCTTTCTTACAAAAATGTACCTCTGTTAAGCCCCAATAACCTAACCTAACCATACCATGAGCGAGGATGGAAAATGACCTCGTTGGACTCGCGAAATACGGTTGTTCGCTTCTTCACTACTGTGTGCGTACACCTTATCATTTTGTTTGTTGTAGCTCACTTCTGCGGTAAAAATTTTTATCATCTGAAAAAAGAATTTCCCGATATTTTTTTCCCGCGTACCGCTTCAACAAAGCGCGGCATCTCTTCAGTCTCAGATCCATTGGGATTTCTTTGAATTCGCGCCTTCACAGCTATTATCACTGCTGGAGTCCTAACAGGCCGAGGGCGACCACTTCTTGACCTGTCATCTACACAAGAGTCCTCATTGTATCGTTTGATACAATAAAGAATCAAGAATAAACGAATCTTTTGGTTATATTCAAATTTTTCAGTATGTCAAAAATTTGAATTGGCGCGTAACCGCAACGATGATAACGCAATAACTGCAACACGGTCTTCTTTAAGTGTCCACTCCATATTTAAAAATGAGTAAAATTCTAAAAAGTATACATTTTTATTTTCATGAACAATTCGAAATTCGAATTGAATAAACTTTTTTGTGGCCAGCATTCTAAAAGAAAAGTTTCTACTGTGTGACAATACTTATGACCTGACTGTGTATAATTAAATACGGATTATTTTGTGACACATACATAGTAAGAGACCATATAGACAACTACTCAGCAGCTGAGATTTTCTTTATCTTACCTCTAATGGTCGGAACACAACAATATTAATAAAGTAATTATAACTACGACAGATGTCTCAGGACTCAGGCTCGTTTAGCTCTATCAATATGGCGGGCAGAGCAATTTCTACCCTCAGGTGTAATCAAACATCGAAACTCCTAATATCTACGATAGTTCCATTATTAGACTGGAGATAATCTGAACCTTTGTTTTCTGCAAAACAAATCATTACTTATTTAACATCCAATAGTGGCCATTTTTTGTTCGATTTTTAATGATACGAACTTTATAAATTTAATGCATTTTTGCGATATATTTAAACTAAAATAACCCGCTGTCCTTCATTATGTATATAGTACAGTACAGTTCCTCAGTAAAGTGCATAATGGTCCAAATGACCATGCATTGTGTGAATGAGGACGCACAAGGAAATTTATAGATAATAAGCCCGAAATATAACAATGAAAAAGAATTAAAGCCAATATAAAAAAAAAACTAAAACAAACATAGACACAAATATTTTTCACTTTATCTATTAAAAGAAAGTGGATGACTTCCCGATCTAATAATAATGTAAAAATCTTTCACTTAAGACACAGTTTAAGTTTTGAATTAACCCATTAATTAAGTTGCCTCTTTCTGTGTGTACCTATACGTTTCTGAATGTTCCCTGACAAAATGACAGCTGTGTGCGACGAGTCGGAAACTGAGCAAAACCGATCTGAATTTCGCTCACACAAAAAGTCTGGCAAGTGCGCCGCCATTTAAGCTTTTAATGACAAAGTTACATTTCCTAGTTAAAATTCGTTATATAATTTGGAAAATTCTTGGTCATTATGAAAAATTTATACGTCGTGCATATTTTTTACGTGATCACCATTACTCTCATGGTATTTAATGATACAAGATTTTTATGTGTAAGCTTTACTCTATACCACCAAAGTTTGGAGCCAGCTAATCATTGCTGCTAAAAATATTGGAAACCAATTAAATTCTCTTATTCAAAATTAAATACTGATCTCCTACAAATTTTATAACAATATTGTTGCTATTATTAATAACAATAAAAAATAATCAATTTATACTCATTACATATTTTTGTAGAATACTGCAAATAGTAAGTAGTTCTTACATATTACCATCATAATATTCATGAAATACTTTCAGTAACGTATTTTATGTGTCAGAAACACTTACAGTTTGCAAAGCTGAAAGTTTGTCCTTTTGCATAGCTACACAAATAAGAACGATACGACACCAATCTACTCCATCATTCTCGTAATTTTAAGTGGATTTCGTTCCAGGGCGAACATTTAACAATTTACGTGACATTGCGCCCGATTTATTCAGATCACGTAAAGCAATATAGTTGAAATCACGAGCTCGCAAAACAATGGTTTGTTGGGCATGGCGCTGCTATTTCCCGTGTTTTCGAGCTCAATCCCCATTAATTGGACATGGCTGCCCAATTAATGGCATTTATTAGCCTTTGTTAATATAATTTGTCAATGTGAAAACAGTTATCGTTGTTTGGTTTGAAACCTTTTGGTTGAGGTGTTATCTCTGTACTGAAAAACATCTGTCAAAATGTCATAATTTTTGACAGATAAACTACACTGAAAAAACTAATTTACATAACTTGTTGAGTTGATTTTGTTGTATTTTACAATTTCATTTCATTTGTCTAGTTGGACTGAATGAGTAATCAAGTTTTTGGTTAATAATTAATTGTCATTTCTTCAGTGTATGATAATAACACCTGACAAAACTTCTTAGATTGTGAAGAATTCAATACAATATGCGTATTGGGCCCACTCAACTAACTATCCTCGTCTAATCTAATCTCGTCGGCATTTTAAGACGACGTGGTATTTTACTAAAATACCATACAATAATTTGTTTACTCCCAATATCACAGATTTACTTTTGAAGATGTAAATTGTGAAATGAGTTTAAGCATTATACCCCTAACTGGTTGTATTGTGTTGGTCCTCGAAATTTGCATTTATCTATATTTTACCTTTGAACTTTCCTGTTATTTTTATATAATAATCGTTTAAGATTATAACTATTAGGTATTCACTATCTATTGGTGCAGTTGTTTCAACCAGAGTACTCAATATTTGTACATTTTATTATATCTCTATAAAAATAGTTTTTATATTTTTCGTATTCCCCTCGCCCTTAAATTCAAAAGTACTGGTTTCGATAATGCTCTTTTGAATATATTTTCGACAAGAAGTTTTGGATATTCCGCCGGGACCTAGTTCGATACGGATCTCAAATACAAGATATATATTATATCATACTGAGTACGCACAGTACACATGGGATGGCATGGAATAAGATGAGATGGTGCGGACCCATAGGTAAACTAAGTAAATATTCTTATAACTTAGGGCGAAGTCGATTACGATTCTTATTTCAGTCAATTTCTAAAAAGACATGATATACTCATTCAACATGTTATCGTTAGTTAATGAATGATACTTGTACTTTTTTGTACTTTAAATAATCTTGGTTATACCTTAAATTTATAAAGTCTTTTCTAATTACTGTCATTGGCTTTGTTTTTGTGTATAACAGTCCACTGATACAGTCATTACGGCTTACTTCTCTGGGGGTGCTTTGACAAGAGCATGCTTAATGTTTTCCCATACAGTTGCTGTTCTGGGGGCACGGCAGTACCCCCGCCAAGTCGAGCGCGAAGCAAACACTGCCGTACCATCCTTTACTGAAACCATTTCGCCGCATTTTCAGACCCAAATTATATCGAAATCGCAATAAGGAACCTTAGAATTGGCACGACTTTGTTATATTTCATTACTTTTTAGAGATAAACTAGCAGCTCCATCGAGACTTGGCTAGTTTTTTACAGAATGTTTTTGGTGGGATAAAATAATTGAGCGTCAGATTAATTTAACGAGCTCAATTATATCTTTAATTGCCGAAACAATTTCACGCTAGATTGTTGTCAATGTGGCAGATAAATTAACATATGTCATTCTATATTATAGTTAACAAATTGCAAAGAAAGATAGAAAACACGGCCTATATGACTCGCCTCCATGAAATACAATCTATTTTATAATATTATTAATATTGCGAATGTTGATGTTCTAGGAATAATAATTGATTCAAAAATTTACTGGAACACCGATATTAGAGAGCTTACCAAAAATAAGTAGTCTAGCATATGCCATGTATGAGCTTTCGTCTACTGTCAACACAAATGCTTTACGTATGGTATAATTTTCTGGGGGAAATCTAACGACGAATAAGATTGTGTTCGATTCGCAAAAAATATGTATTAGAGCCATGTTTGGTTTGAAGACTACTAATTCATGTATACCATTTTAAACTCACTGAAACATTTCGAAACTTCCGTCATTGTATATATAAGAAGTGGCATTATCTGGGAACAGAAATATATATATTTTTCCAACATTAACCGATACGGTGCAACGACGTAATGGTGATAAAATTATAATCTCACTTGTAAAATAATGTTTATTGGTTATAAATATTGTTTAGGTCCGAAAATCTATTTATAAATATATATATTCCTCAAGTATATGAAAATGTAAATCGAAATGCATTAAATATAAGCGTAATATTCATTTTCAGTATGGCACGGAATTCCAAACTGAAAATGTTGTGACTAGACAAATGTTACGATAGTGTGCACTAAATTAAGCAAGAAAATAATATCTTACGTATAATACGAGTAACAACAAATTAATATTTTTATGTGCAAGTATCCGTAGCACAATTACAATGTGTGCAAATACTAGTAAAACTTTTTAAAAAAACACGCTTTTATTAAAAAGACTAAAAACCGATCTAAAAACTTGAAAATAAAAATAAAGTCACGCTTTAAGAAAATTTGGGTACATATCAAGAAAAATTTCTGATGACAAAAAGAAATGTAACTCAAAAATTTGTCTATAAAATTTAGCAAATTAGTCCAAGAACTCAATGACTATAAAAGCGTGGGGTGTTCAAAATTAAACATTACTCATTTAATGGTCTTAACATTTACACCCCACGCTTTTATAGTCATTGAGTTCTTGGACTAATTTGCTAAATTTTATAGACAAATTTTTGAATTACATTTCTTTTTGTCATCAGAAATTTTTCTTGATATGTACCCAAATTTTCTTAAAGCGTGACTTTATTTTTATTTTCAAGTTTTTAGATCGGTTTTTAGTCTTTTTAATAAAAGCGTGTTTTTTTAAAAAGTTTTTTTTAATTTTTTTTTTATTTACTACTTTTTAGATCAAATGTTTTTTAGTCTTTATAACAAACAAAAGTTTTTTCAAACGTTTTTTAGCCTTTGCGTAAAAAGCGTGTTTTTTTAAAAAGTTTTTTTTAATTTTTTTTTTATTTACTACTTTTTAGTCTCGTGATTATTATAACAAACATAAAGAAATGTACATAATTGTTCAGAAAATGTAGTATTAGAATTAAACATATGCATTATATCAAATTCTATCTGTTTGCTTCATTGAACCAATTCTCATATTAAAAAGTTTTTAATTTATTACAACATAATTATGTATTTTTATGATTCGAAAATGATTGAATATTGTATGTCATCTAGAATACACATGTAAAAAAAATTTGAGCTCGATTGGAGCAGTAGAAGTGGTCGAAAAATCGATTACAAGATTTGATCATGACAAACAAACAAACAAACAAACGGACAGAGTAAGTCAATAAAAAGCGTGTAAAAATAGAGAAAAAACTTTTACTCTACATCGTGTACGAAAATTAGGAAAATCAAACCTTATTCAGGCATGAAGTGATTGTAGAAGAAAATTTAATACGATAATGAAGTCAAAAATCATTATTGCCTGCTACCTTCCTTTTAGTTATGACCCAAGTTCCAAACCGAAATTCAAAAAGAACAGCTGACTTAAATTTCGCTTCGCTTAATGTGATCAATTAAGCGTTCTTTTGTGTTGAGGAAACGAGTTAAGTGATATAATTTGTCTGAGTGCGTTGTTAATATTTAATTCCTTTTTACTTCATATTTCAAAAGGTTGCACTTTAACCACGGCGCCGTTTTATAGAACAGGAGTATGAGTCTTCTTCCAGCATTTTATCAAAGATATTGTATCCACAAAATTAGAATAGTTATCCGTCATTTTAATTTTAGTGCCAATGGTGTTAATTCATTTGCGTCAGACTCTTTTAGCATCGATTGTAAAATCATATCGATTGATTGGATGACTACACAGATATGGTTATATTATTGCAGAGTTGAAAGCTGTCATCATGGTGGGTTTACAGTTTTCCAGTTCCCGCAATAAGCAAGAAAGCAAATGTTATATTGGCAGACCTTTAAAGACGGTTGTCGGCGTTTGAACAAACAGATGTCGAAGTTTGACTCACGATATATGCTGACTTAATACAAATAGTATTCAAGTACACATAAAGCGGAAGAGAGTGGTTTCTTCGCCTGTAAATCGTTCGGGAAAAAATCTTTGATTCCTGCGTATTGATATCATATGATACCAATACCTGGCTACTTACAATTGCCGTTATAAAGAGACTATAAAATCACCCAAAGTGAATATTCACACAAAGGTACACTACTCGCAGGGCTGACGGTAATTGGGGCGGAAAGGTTCTCGACTGGCAGGCAAATGGCAGGAAATGCAGCGACGGTAACGGCTTCACACAATGTGGACTGTCCACATTGTGTGAAGCCATTGTGTGAAGCCGACTTGGTGAAGATCACTGGAAGTCATCATCACAGCTCATATGCGTCAGAAACACTTGAGTCTATCCTAAATATTTTACAGCGATCAGGGAATAGTCGACCATTGAATTTCTTCTTCATATGTACATGAAATGTGAAACACTAAAAACACAGAAACGACCCCAGGCCCCGTGAATCATCCGATTGCAGTGCCAAAACAACGCAACATGCAAGAACATAGCGAACAACATATATGAATAAGTTATTGTTAAATGTATTTACTATAGTAATACGTATGTTGTATTGGCGACCTAACATTGCATTTGAGCCCTAAGCCTGACTATGCCACCAACCCGCTATAACTAGCGTTCTTAACACTGATTTTGTATACAGGCAAATATACATTGATTTGATTCGCAGTCATAGTGGACTTATAAAAAAAGTAATTCATGTAGGTATATCTATAGTTTAATCAAAATTTTAATTGTCATATTTATAAAGTACTACTCGTATATTGCCTCACTTCTGATTTGTGTCGATATAGATAGACCTCTTAATAATTGTATTATAGTCAGATCTTAATCAAAAATAATATTTATTCGATACATGCCTTTATAGGCACACATTGACGTCAAAACGAATTTTTACAACACACAGTATAAGAGAACAAAATGTCACGACAATACACAGCTACTTATCCCTATATGTGCATACGTAGAAAGAAATAGAATATAATGACTCTACACCTGTTCGAAAATTGGCAGAGGCTTCTCGAGAAGAACAGGCATAATGACATAAGGATTCTCTAATGCATAAACTGTAAATGGCGCAAATCGATTTTTTTGTAATAGGAAATTAGTCCTACATATTAACCGTTGATCTCCAACACAAATCATCCATGCCGTACTAACATTGTATTTGTTAGAAATACCTTTGGTATTTTTTTTTCCATCTTATGATTTCAAAAAAGTTCCTAGAACACGCTTTAGTAAATAAAGCAAATTAATATATTTAATAAAGGTTATAGTAATTATAGAGTCCATATTTTTTTATTTCTAGCATACACACAGTCTGTGCTCTATACTGAACTTATGCCTGGGCAATTTACTACATTTCATTCTCTATATAACATTTCATACATCCTCGCGTGTAATATATAGTTTTACCATTTTAGCGGAGCTCAATACCGTGCTGCACGTTCATAGGGCTCACCTTAACACTACGTACCAAAAGTTCCGCTATCTGAAACAGTTCTGATAGAATTATGTTCTAAAACTTCTAATAAATATAAACCCATATTTTTTTAAACTATCAAATAAGTCTTTTATAATATATTTAAAATAAAACAATCTCTTAGCTGATGGTTAATTTGGATTTAGGTCTAAGAAATCAACAGAAGATGCAATTGTTGCATTACGTTCCAGTTTCTGGATATATTGTTTACTGTGTTTAATGTTATTGAAATGCCAAATAAATTCTAGTATTCGAAGTGTCCCACACAGGTAACGTTATTACTAATTTATTTCGACGAGCTATGTATTTTGCAAGTTATATCTTTCTGTTTGTCAATGTCAAATACATTATGTAGATAGGCCAATGAAGTGTAACTACATGGCTTGATGATAATCTTTTGTTTAAAAACACAGGTAAAATTTTATATCTATTATTTATTACCAAAAAGTTTCAAAATAAAAATACATTCCTATCCATATAACGCTATTAGACGCCTCATTGTAGTTCCCAGTATGGCGACAGATCAAGAGGTAGAAGATTACAACAAAAAAATTGCGATTAAAGAACAGAATTGTCAAGCCATCTAGACACAATAATCCGAACGACTATTCTATATTGTACAAGGAACTTACTGTTATTATAATTTTATTGACTTTGATTGTGGGTGTTTTGTTATGGTTTTGCGTTAGTACCTATAGGAAAAACATCCGCATAAAGCAACGGTTTCATAGTCAGATACCAGCAACTTAGATCATAATTTATTTATGTACTAAGTAAAGTGCTGCGCAACTTTTATAGTATTAAGTTTAATAGTTGAGGAGTAGTGGAGAAGCTTACTATCTACATATATGTACAAAAACTAGAAAATTATATAACTGAGGACAATCAAACAAAAACACGGACTACGAGCCCGTGGAGGAAAAAATTGCTACAAAAATTTCATTTAACCGTTCCTTAGTCTAAGCACTGCATCTTACGGCTATTCTATGATTGATTGATTATTAATATGGTTAAAAAGTATTAATGTGGTTAAAACCTTCAAGTTCTATTTGATGATAAGATTAAACTCTCTTTTCTCTAAAAATTATTGAGACGTTGCTAACCACTGCCTTTTATTATAATATTTAGAAAGTGCATTGTGAATGTTTGATTAATTAGTGTGGGGTGGAGCTGCAAGAAAATATATGATTCTAGCCTTTGCCTAGCTGACGATAACATATTTACATGTAAACATATAGAAATTGTCTCTTATAACTTCTCATCATCTTATGAATTAATAAGCATTATAAAATGTATTGATCAGAATTTTAAATTCAACCAACTCTATTATTAAGTCAAGCTATTTTTAAGCTGCAGGATTATAAGAAATATTTTTAGAGAGCAAAATATCTGAGTAGCACGTCGAGTGTGCTTGTCCCAAAAGCAACTTCAGCGGAATAAGTGGCTTCAGACTATCACCGTTGCCGGATTGTAACTGAATATTGAATATTATATATTATATTAAAAGTTACTGTATAATACGCAACTATATAGATAGATAGATATTTTATTTGGTCTACAGACACACACACGATAATTAATATTCAATTACAAGAAAAATAATAATATATATATATATATATATATATATATATATATATATATATATAATATATATATATATATATATATATATATATATATATTACCGTTTATATATTATAAAAGGTTTGATATAAAAGTAAAGGTTATTAAAATATAACATCAAAATATAACGTTTTTATAACACGATAAATAATCCACTATTGTAAAATAGTATAACTGAGACTTTTGATTCAATGTACGTATGTATAAAAAAATGGATTGTTGCGCGCAATATTTCAAATTGCAGAAAATATTTGTATCGTCGTTTTAGTTTGATGTGATTACAATTTAATTGTTGTGAGTCTTAACTTCATTGTAATAATTTCTGTAAAATAAAATAATATAATAAACTAGCGGACCCGACAGACTTCGTCCTGTCAAAAAGATTTGTACAGTGGCAGTTTTTTGTTCCTAATTATTTTATAGATAATGTCGCATAGCCAACCAAATTGCCAAAAAAGTCTAAATGACCTATTACATTTTGTGGTTATTCAATTTTGGAACGTAACATTAAATCCTCCAACGATGTATTCTGTGCTCCAACGCACGCACGCACACTGTTTTGATAGATATGATTGAATTTCAACTATATGTAGCGTTAATAAAGCGCAAATTGACTCTTTGATGTTAGGAACACACCTTTATTGCTTAGACAACAGTGAGTGCTTGCAATATGAACTTTATACAATAACAATAAAGCTCAATTCGACTGTACGTTTTAGTTAGAAAACGTTTGCATGGGAAAATAAAAGGGCTGTTTTTAGGGTATTTCTGATAATTATTCGTATTGTCCTCATTGTAAAAACCCTCCTTGAACTTCAACGAACATTAACAAAAAAGAATTGGCCAAATTGGTCCAGGCGTTGTTGAGCTATGAGCTGGAACTACAAAAGATAAAAAGGGGTAAAAATTGGAGTTCAGAGGAAAAGGTTAGTCCTAATTGTAATTGCAGTTTACGTACCTCCAAATATTAAAAGTTTCATGCTATTATTAATACGAATATATTTATTATTTTAGGAAATATTGCGTCAACTTATTGCTCAGTCGGCTAATATATTAGAAGATAAGTCGACTAAAACTAATGTAAATGTTTTAAAAATGAAAGAGGGGGAAAATGTCGCATTTCCAAGACTTCCAGATCTTCTAAATATATGATATCAATTGCATTCACGTCCATCTTTAACGATTTATTTAATTTATCACTAAAAAGATTGCTGCGATATTACAATACTTGCTGAATTTTGAGATTAGTACCAAAGATAAACTAGGGGTCACAGAGGTTTATCTTTAGTACCATAGATGATCCTTGGACTAACGATAGTCTTCGTTTTGTAATACAATTTATTTGTGTTCATGGTTTAAACCTAGCACTAAACCTGGTACTATATTTAGTCCACGTTTTGGAATAAGGGGGTTTGGATTTTGTTTCTACTTATTGTCTTACTTGTTCTGTAATACTACTAATTATATATACTACAACTGTACTAAGATATGACTTGACTTTACATCTTATGTCACAAGTTACCGACATAATTTGCGGTTGCTCTGAAGATTGCAACAACTACCCACCTTTTTTTTTTGTTCCCCTGAGGAAAATGCATTAAATTGCATACCCCGGCTGTGGCGAGCCGGCGGTTATGTGGGGCTCTCCTCCCCAGAAGGGGGAGGCCTACCCCCTAAAAACGTCAGGGATGGCCGTCCTCAGGCATGTATGAACCCCAGCCTCCGCTCTCCGGCCTACAGGGGAGGCTACACTACCTCCCTCGATCTCCTCCACCGACGACGCCCCCCAGCCACGGAAGGGGCGTGGTCCATCCCGGGTCGCCGTATCCGCAGGCGCGACTTCCTCGCGCCCGCCGGCGACCCGCGGCGGCGTCGCAGCTATGCTACCGAGCCCGGCGCCGCCTCCATCGAGCGGGATCGGTCATCTCCCGACCCCGCTCGGCGGCCTCCTTCTGGAGCATCACTGCTTCACAGAAGGAGGCCACAGCCCTCCAACCTTCGTCGTCCGCCAGCATTGCCGCAATCAATGCCGGCGGCGACAGATCTCGCCCGATCTCTGCGACCAAGACTCGGCGTTCGGAGGCCCACGCGGGGGCCTCCGAGCGCCGAGTCTTGGTCACACACTCCACCAGCGTGTGCTGAGGCGAGTCGAGGTCGGATGCGCAGTGGCGACACTGTGTCGATCCCTCCCGTCCTATTCGACACAGATACTCACCGAAGCAGCCAAACAACTACCCACCTACTGGTCGTCGGTCAGCCTGTCTTCCTTCTGCCTAACTGGAATCTGCCTTTTACCCTCACCCGTAGTTAAATTGTTGATTAATCGTATAAATGGTATTTTGAGCGTAGTTTTTACTCGTTAGACTCTGAAATGTGATGGTGAACCCGAGAAAAATAAAATGATCTTTCAACTGAAAATAAATGTAAGCTGTGGAGCCGATGCGATATCCAAACCTTTAAAAATTTGTACTAAAGGTAATTGTACTAAATTGTATTTAAAAGACAGGTTTGGGACATTTGGGAATCCTCTCGTGTTGCCATTGTCCATGAGCGGCGCTTATCCCTTAGTATCAGGTAATCCTTCAACACATTTGCCCTTCTACCTTATTTCCACATAAAAAAACTTTTTAAAAAACACGCTTTTTACGCAAAGACTAAAAAACGTTTGAAAAAACTTTTGTTTGTTATAAAGACTAAAAAACATTTGATCTAAAAAGTAGTAAATAAAAAAAAATTAAAAAAAACTTTTTAAAAAACACGCTTTTATTAAAAAGACTAAAAACCGATCTAAAAACTTGAAAATAAAAATAAAGTCACGCTTTTAGAAAATTTGGGTACATATCAAGAAAAATTTCTGATGACAAAAAGAAATGTAACTCAAAAATTTGTCTATAAAATTTAGCAAATTAGTCCAAGAACTCAATGACTATAAAAGCGTGGGGTGTTCAAAATTAAACATTACTCATTTAATGGTCTTAACATTTACACCCCACGCTTTTATAGTCATTGAGTTCTTGGACTAATTTGCTAAATTTTATAGACAAATTTTTGAGTTACATTTCTTTTTGTCATCAGAAATTTTTCTTGATATGTACCCAAATTTTCTAAAAGCGTGACTTTATTTTTATTTTCAAGTTTTTAGATCGGTTTTTAGTCTTTTTAATAAAAGCGTGTTTTTTTAAAAAGTTTTTTTTATTTTTTTTATTTACTACTTTTTAGATCAAATGTTTTTTAGTCTTTATAACAAACAAAAGTTTTTTCAAACGTTTTTTAGTCTTTGCGTAAAAAGCGTGTTTTTTAAAAAGTATTTTGTAATTTTTTTTTTTTACTACTTTTTAGTCTCGTGATTATTATAACAAACATAAAGAAATGTACATAATTGTTCAGAAAATGTAGTATTAGAATTAAACATATGCATTATATCAAATTCTATCTGTTTGCTTCATTGAACCAATTCTCATATTAAAAAGTTTTTAATTTATTACAACATAATTATGTATTTTTATGATTCGAAAATGATTGAATATTGTATTGTCATCTAGAATACACATGTAAAAAAAATTTGAGCTCGATTGGAGCAGTAGAAGTGGTCGAAAAATCGATTACAAGATTTGATCATGACAAACAAACAAACAAACGGACAGAGTAAGTCAATAAAAAGCGTGTAAAAACAACAAAGCACCGGGAAAAAAAAATTGAAAAAATTTCATTGTTTGAGAATGTATTAGTTCCAGGCTAAAATGTAACTTTGTATATATAAACTTGCACATATTTCTAATGAAACCACTAAAGAATTTTGCCGTACTAACTCTTTAATATAGTCATTTGCGAAGTTTTTACCAAGCTGTTTCTCATTTTTACTCCCGAATTCAGCATCTCGGTTGCAGCCAGTGGAGCGGCGGTAATGTTTCGCCTTTGATCGCTTGCACACTCCTTTCACTACATCATTTGCATGCAAATGGACTCGAAATGTGACTTGTTTCATTTTTGTTCCTCCTTGTTGTTATGTCTACAAAATCGATTTCCTAATTTCAATTTGGCAGCAATTGTTTTCAAAGTTAACTGATCACTCGAAGCACCCTCATTCCAATGAGACATGTAATTGAAATATATAACACAAATTCTTAATTAAAATTATATTAAAAATATTGTTATGTAAGTACCATGCTTTTCTAATGGATCTAACATGAAAATTATAACTCTACAGGTGATCAAAGCAGTAGTGACTAGAAGTTTGGGTGCGTTTGAATATAGTCTGATAAATCTACTTTTGATTCTGATATTTATTTTATTTTTGGATATGACCTCTTAGTATTTCATGGATTCATGGTGCAGACGCCGGGTCTAAAGTTTTGTAATATCAATTCTATATTCTTTTCTTTAAATTAATTTTATATAACAGACAATAATTGCTTTTCCGTTAAAATTTAAATCTGTCACGAGTCGCAACAGCTAAGAATGAACATTTATTTTATAGAGAACGGTGCACGACAACTGTGTAAATCAAAGTCAAAATAAAAAGTCAAAATAATTTATTCAATTTAAACCTTTACAGGTACTTATTGACGTCACAAGAATAATAACATTAATAAAACTACAATAAATTTAAAATACAAAAGACAATAAATTATTAACTAATTCCTTAATCGCACTCGTACATGCGTCCATCTTCCAAATCGCACAATATGTGTGTATCATCATACGATAATGTGAGTGCGTAACAATATTAACCTATCAAAACTGAATATACAACGATAATTTTCACGATACAGGCAAATTGTTGTTGGTTGCGGGCAGCCTGCCTGAGCCGACAATTTGCATAACTGAAAATAGAATTCAGTAAATTGTTACACGTCGTACCATCATCTCCGTTTATTATAAAAAAGGTAGCTTCCCGTGTTCCGGACTGTAGGATGATTTAGTAGGAGTTTGTATAGACATTTTCATTAATGAAACAAAAATAAGCCGCATTAGTAACTTGAGCATTTAATAAAATAAATGTGAGCTAACCTAGCTTAACATAAAAAAGGTAGCTTCCCGTGTTCCGGACTGTAGGATGATTTAGTAGGAGTTTGTATAGACATTTTCATTAATGAAACAAAAATAAGCCGCATTAGTAACTTGAGCATTTAATAAAATAAATGTGAGCTAACCTAGCTTAACATACAGATATGACTAACATACAGATATACTTTCATATACGTTTTATGCTCCACTATCCCTTCAAATTCTTTTTTGTGTTGTTGTTCATTTTCAAGATCTTTAATAAAATGTTAGTATAATTGATTTATAAAAATTCGGGCTTAAAAATAAATAAAATATCGACTGAAATATTGTTCTTCGGAGAAATAGAGTATACTAAACACCAAATTATATAGAACTTACTATTATTATGTTCACCAAATTAAATACAAGTATATTCGGCTTAGTTTTCAAAGCTTTATATTTTGTATCAACTGAAAACCGATAAAACATCGTCACATAGCGCCATGGAAGACTTTTACCAAGCCACCGACGCTACGCAAATTTACCGAATAATTGATGCCAATTAAACTTCGGCACAAAATTAATTAGCCACCTTAATCAAGACGTTTTCAAATAAGTGTTTGAATTTCTGTAACACCTTGGTAAATTGAAAATAAGAAGCGATTGACTAAGGCATTAAGCGGTTTTTGGCAATTTCAAGATGGATTGTTCAGTTCCTCGATAATAACCGCAGAATTTCAATTTTAACGCGATACTCAAAATGTAAAAAAAATACAGTAACTTTAAACTATTATTTTTCAATATGATCGTTCCTTCGTTCCTTACTAAAATATTATTATCGATTGTTGTCAATTTAGATTATATTCAGATATAAATATGTATTTTCATTAGCTTCGTGGTTGTCCGAACTAGTCATGTATAAATTTTTATAGTGGAAAAAATGTGTTTTTCGGATTTCATTTATTCATTTATCCGTCACGACGACGCTTCTACAGTGTAGTCATCATAGACACCAAAAACATGTAGTGAAGATATCGTAAAGCATAATACTTAAAAAAGTGTATATGAAGTTGACCAATTCAAATTGCGCCAGTGGGTCAAATTGCGCAAGACCCCCAGTGGGTACAAATATTACTTGTGATGTTGATTTGAGAAAAACTTATGACTTCTTATATTTTATTATTGTTGGTATTGAATGAAATGTATGTTTCTATGTCTATTGTTATACGTTAAACTTTAATATGGCATACAAAATTTCTAAACCGGATAAAAATGGCACTTTTGCACATTTTTATCCGTCACGCAATGAAACATTTTTACGACCGTCGCCCTTTATTCCGTGATACTTTAGTCATTCTTTTCAATCATAACTTTGTGTGGACAATACGAAGTTTCTTTTTTGCAAGCAAGTTTAGCAAAGATAAAAATATTTTCATTCGACGAACTATAAAAAACAGACAATATTATAGTTTAGAAAGAGAATAAATATAAAAGTAAATAATGATGTATAATTTTTAATTAAGAAACTAAAGAAAATTGGATATAATTGTGATCATCGTTCATCCACATCACACTGCTTGACATAAGCCTTCCCCAAGGATCCCCACAGCAGTGGGTCCTGCGCTGCTAGCGTCCAGGGAATCACTTCACCAAATCACTGGTCCACCTAGCGAAAGGTCTATCAACAGTATGTTTTCCGGCATAAACCTGCCTCTCAAGACGACTTGAAATTTCCACAACAATTCGTTCCGCCGTCTCTGCGGATTTCATCATTTCTGACTCCATCTCGCAGAGAAACTCCGAACATAGCCCTGTCCATTAACTATATGCGACTTTAACTTTTATTATATCGTCATGGTATATTACATATCATAGTAACAAAACTTTCTACTCTAACTAAAATTTCTAATTTAACAAACGCACAAACGGGTTCAAACGCATATTAGTTCGATCGCAATATTAGCATGACGACGATTAAACTCAATGCTCGCACTTAAGTCTTTAAGTGCGATTTCTTTTAGGACGTAATAATAAGAATGTTTATGAATAACGAAAAGTGTTGTTTGTTTAAGAAAGGGATGCATGCGGTTTCACCGAATGTCTTGATGGAGATATGTAAACTCGACAACTCCCACTAAGGCATTTTCAACTTTTAGAAGACAGTATAATTAGGAGGGGCGCGAACTTACGAGATAATTAACGCCAGTGTCTCACAAGTTATTACCTCACCGGATAAGGAGACATTCATAGTTATTGATAAACGTATTTCGGATCTATTACTTTAATTACATACTTATCACAACATAATAAACTCATCATGGTGGAATTAATATGGAATCGTTATTAATTTATAGTCTATCGTATGGGCGAATTATGAAGTGGCGCAGTGGCTCGGCACTCGGGTCGATCCTACTATGTAGCAATATGTTTTTCATGTTTTGAATTTTATATAGACATTTTCCTGACGCTTCTGCGGTGAAGTAACATATGTTGAGGCAACCTGGAGATTAGCTTATTATGACTGCCAGCGAGAGGTCACCGCCGCTCTACACTCTAAATAACTGTTGGAATTGGGTTGCAGTTGGAATCACCAGACTGAGCACTTATATATAAAGTGTGCTCGGCTGTATCATCAGAAGCGTCACAGTGATGACACTACGGTGTTTCCTCCCGATACGTGACCTTGTGTAGATAATGCCTGACGCATCCATGCTCAGTCAACCCTTACATCATCAGAAGGCCAGCAACTGGGAAGGCAAGTACCTCCTTCCATCGACATAGAGCGTTCGTCTGTGCCTCGGCGCGGAATCACCGTACTTCTTATGAAGGCCTAACTTACTAACTTATATAAAATCACATTGACATTCAATCACTTCTTGAGTACTATTTGAAAGGGATGGAGAAAAGAAGAAAAAGTAGGAGAAAAGATATGTGGGCTTTATAGTAATAAATTTTAATCATACCTTTTTAATCATGCTCAAGCAGAGATTTGATTTAAAGTTTGATTTTAGAATACAATCCTAAAAAATAAGATATTTTGTCTAAGCTATAGAGTTTGAGAAGTTATGCCTTATAGAGTTAGAAGCTTGCTGCTACATGAGATATAATAACTTTTGACAGTTTAAGTCATATGTTCTCATCTTGATAACATTTTAAATAAAAATTTTTGATGGGATTTCATTATTTTTGTGTAGGTCGTAAGAGAATATTTCTTAGATTCTTAAACCAACTTTCATCCCCTAGTTCAAGGGATTGGCGGATAAAAGTTACTAGCCCAGAACTTCATCCTTTGTCCGGTAATATACACCACACCGTCACAGCTCATACATAATCCCATCGAAGCGCACATGTTAGCAGTAACTTAGTAACCCAGTACAGACTGTTAAACTTCACATAGACACTTGATTTTTTTTTATGCACATTAAATAACTAAAAGTTCCCGAGTTATATAATGCAGATCCTTAAAAGATTCACAGCTCTTTCAAACATGCTTGTTCATGATTGTAATATAAATTTCCATAAATTTGCCGTAAAACGTGAAAAAATATTTCTCTTCGTCAACGTGGAAATAAAGCGTTTATCGGCTTGCGGAGCCCTCTTCAAGATTTGTTTTGCGATATCACTTGAACCCCAATGGTTGCGTTATCTTTATACATATGTGATAAAATGTTGAAATCCAGTATCTTTAACAGATTGTAAGAAAAATGCTTCTTTTTGATTCATATAGACTTACCTTTTTTTTATAGGATAGGGCAGCAAACGAGCAAACGGATCACCTGATGGTAAACGATAACCGTTGCCCATGAACCAACACCAGAGGAGTCACAGATGCGTTGCCGGCCTTTTAAAAGGGAATAAGAGGGGAGGGGGTTGGGCCTCCGGTACCCTCACTCACTCGGCGATACACAGAGCAAGCGCTACTTTACGCCGGTTTTCTGTGAGGCCGTGGTATCACTCCAGTCGAGCCGGCCCAATTCGTGCCGAAGCATGGCTCTCCCACGGTAAATTTCAATCTACGAAATGGTGTAGGGCTTAAAAAGATAAAAAAAAATTGCCCTTCTGATGCCTTCTTATTTTCGAATGTCCATGTTATATGTATTGTGAACTCCACAAAATTAAATCAAATCAAAATAATCCTTATTTAGAAAAAATAAGTAAAGTAATAGAAATAGATTATTTCTTAAAAATTAATTATACAAAATAACGATCCAAATACTGTTTAATTTTCATAATCTAGCCAAGAATTCGCAAATATTCGTTCCTAGCTGACGTCTAGTACTTAGTAGATCTTATATGTTAGATATAATTTTCATAGATCGTCAAATTTTTGGAGCAATCGTGAGATATCTTTTTATTTTTATATATTGTGTTTATACAATATAAAGCTTTATAAAACTTTGGATCAATTTATACTATTTGAAATCTAATATTTTGAAATTTATACTAAAACTTTAACCTTTTGATATCCACGTAAATATTTTTTCGATATAGTTTTAAAAAGCGTTCGTTGAGACTAGCGGTATAAATATGACAAGTCAAAATTAACATAATCTTTATTCTATAATTGTCTGTAAAATAATCTTTACAGGCAATTATTGCCGTCAAACAAATATAACATTTAAGTTAGATTAAGAACTGCATAATCTTGAACGTGGATACGCACAAGAAAAAAAAGTTACTCTACAAAGTTACTTAAAGAGCCTTCCAAAGAGCAGAACAGGCAAGAATTTCAGAAAATTTAATATTTTATCATACCTCTATTTATATATACAACACAATAAACATTCGAATATAAACATATGTATTTACAGGTAAAACAAATATGTATTTAATACAGATTCAATAAAGTATATGCCATTAAATTAAATTATATAAAAGTATTAATATGGTTGCTTCAATTAGCATAATTTTGAAATAGTTTTATATAATCGAAATATGTTTTGTAAAATCGAAATACACATGTAATTTGAAGGTTCATTTTTATCTCCAGATTTAAATAAATGTAATAATTCATTTAATTAACTGAGAAAACACATTTATTAAAAGTGAAGTGCAAGCTGTGGAGCGATTTCTTTTATTACAGATTTTATTATGTGGAAGGTCCACAGTTTTTTTTTATTATTGATACTTTAAATGTTCTTAATACATCAATGCAACTAAAACTGAAACTTTCGCTCCTCTTCATTTTCACATATTTTCATCTACAATAACAACAGCCACGCTAGGGCACGAGTTAAGACTATTTGTTTCTTATATAGATTTGCGGAAATAAATCTTGTTAAATCTTACTATAATATTATATGAGATACTTATGCAATGGTATAACATATGTTTATTAAGACATAAAGTTTTGGGTAAAATATAAAAAACTAGATATACTATTTTAATTATTTAAAATATAAATTTACATACTTACTGACATATATTAACATAAGCGAAAGAGCGAGATTTTTAGATAAGAAATACATGCAGAAAAGGAGTAACATCAATAATTTACTAAATAAAACAGAATTACGAGATTCTAGATAAAACTGAAGCATTCTCATTGTGTCTACATTCACATCGCAAGAAACAAAAACATATGTCCCTATTATAAGATACATTCTTCAAAGTTCTTTTCAATATCCCTCGGAAATGGAAATGCCAAGTGTCAGAAAAGAAAAAGCAATCAATCACAGAATTTCGTGAGTCTCGATCGCTAGCAATAAGTATTTATGTTATAAAACAAAAAACTATGACCGCATATGTTTGTTTTCAGAATCTCAAGAATCAGATAATGACGACCAACCTATGGGTGGAGCAGTCGTGGTACGACTATAAACTCCGGTGGGATCCGAAGGAGTATGGCGGAGTCCACATGCTCCATGTGCCATCTGACCATATCTGGCGGCCTGACATTGTTCTCTACAACAAGTGAGGCCAACAAAACACTTATAAATATTCCTATTAGACATGAGTACACAGCGAGTGGAGTAGCGATAGTAGTTTAGACTATTTTGATCAATATCAGAAAATAGGATTATATAGAAACAGATGCGGCGACGAATTAACTTTCCATTCTTATATAGCGTAAGACGGCTAAAATATTCATGAGAAGATGAAACTACTTTTCTTATAGACAAAATATTGCAAAAATATAAATAAAAAGAGCGATATGAGCAATACCGAAGAATATAGTGTAATGAAAATTCGATATCTTCAATATAAAGTACCAACATTTTTTTTAATTATATTTCACGTTAATATATGTCACTAATATAACAACACGAATATAAAAGGCTTTAATAGTTACGATATTATCCAAAATTTAATTATTTCAAACCCTAAAGCGATTTATCTACGTTTATAAATAAAATACCATACCATAACATAATTACAATGATTCAGTAATTAAGCTAAAGAACAACATTTATAAAAAATTAAATAGATCTGAAGTTATGTATGGATCGGAATGTTGACCCGTCAAGCGAGATGGATGAGAAAAGATTGTATGTTGCTGAAATGCGTATGATAAAATGTATATGTGGAGTGATAAAAAAGGATAGAGTGAGGAACGAATTCTATTGTTCTATTCCCCTATTGTTGAGAGTTAAAATTGAGAATAAGAGAGAATGATCATGTTACTAGGAAAGATATGAACCTAAAAGTGGTGACTGAAGAAAAGATAGGTGGACTATGTGAATAATGATATGTTGAAGAAGGGAGTGAGTGTCAAATAGCGAGTGATAGAAGAGAGTGGAAAAGGAAGACGAAGAATAGCATTAAATTTGAAAGATAAAAAGAAAGATAGCATTAAATTTGACGACCTCCATAGTCGAGTGGATAATACACCGGTTTCAAGGTGTCGCCATCTCTGAGGTCCCGGGTTCGAATCCCGGTGGGGGCAGATGTTTGTGTGATGAATGCGAGCATTTGTACCTTAGTCATGGTTGTTGATATATATTTCAATAAAAAATATTTTTATATGTATAATATATGTATGTCTATCCTTTACCCTAGATCCCATTGCACAAGCCTTATAGAGCTTAGTTTGGGCTAGGCTAATTGGTGTAAGTGTAACAAATATTTATTTATTTATTTATACATCTCTTTAAATTACGTAAATTTGCAGATAATAAAGAATTTGTAGATACACTTATGATACAGAGTGTATATTACATCCATTTTGAGCTGCGATTACAGTTGGTATTTGACAAAATAGTCTCGTTTGCAACAGTAACGACTTTGTAATGGTTTACTTAATCAAGCCACGGCACTATTAACGGTGCCGGCACCCACAAAGCGCCGCTCTTGAGCGACATTCCGTTAAAACACTACGAACCGTCTATATTACTCCGCATTAATGATGTACGTACCCGCTTCAAGCATCCCGTCCAACTAGTCTTTGTGAGATTATAGCCTCATATTTCATATGCATAACAACTTTTTACATCATTTATTTTGTCTTTTTTATGTTTATATATAGACTTGAAATTTAAATCATGCTGATTATAGTTAGTGGACCTCTTGTCCTATATTTTGTTCAACTCATATTGCTTTCTTTATGGAAATAAATTTTAAGTATATTATTTATATGTTTAAAATTATCTTAATATAACGTTCATTTTCGTCAAAATATTTTAATTATTAGTTGAAAAGTCGTATGAGATTAGGGGCCGTCCATAAATTACGTCACACGGTCAGGGGGAGGGAGGGGGTTGACGAAGTGTGACGTTGTGTGACAAGGGGGTAGGAGGGATCTTAAATTTCGTGACGTCACATTACAAATCTATTAAATCAAATAAGCTAACTGTTAAAACACAAACTTTAAATTATTACTATTAGTATGAAAAGTGTTGTAAATATTAACTTTTATTGTAAAATCTGTATACTCTCATAAATAAATAAAGGAATAGTATCTTCTTCTATCTATTAATAGGGGTACTCCCGAAACGTACTATTTTTCTAATTGATTATAGTAGTTGATTTTGAAAAATATAATAAGAAAGTCATGAAATGACCATATACTTATTTAATATAAGTAATCGTTTTTTTGTTTTGTTAATTGATTTGATGTTCATTTTATTAAAATGAAAATAAAACTGATTTCGATATCATTCTATAATTTCAAAATTTGTGACGTCACGCTAGGGGGGGGGGTCTCACAAATGTAACTAACTGTGACAACGACGGGGGGAGGGCAAAAAATCAAGAAATTCGTGTGACGTAATTTATGGATGACCCCTTAGAGCCACATTCACGAAATTAATATATTTTCCGTTTCAACTGCGTATGAATCTGGATTTTCTTAATCAGTTACAAACGGAGACTTTCGTCCTTGTATGTAACTTTTTCCGTGTAAAAGACAAATTACTTCTAATACCATTCCTAATTGGTGACCAACCCCTAGTTTCCTACGCGGCCATAAAGTACATTTTTCGTCAAACTAAATATTTGTAGAAGAACAGTTTATGTTTGTATTACGTAAGAAATTTTATATCTTTACTATTTGAGTCCACTGCTAGTTTTACTGTAAATCAGTAAAGCTATCAGCAGATTGAGCTCCAAATATAAATCTCGATCAAAATTTGATAGCAGTAACCCGATTCAAGAAATCAATATCTCCCCTCTCCACCGAAATGAGTGATGCCACCTTAATGAGATCTGTCAAGTAAATGATGATTTTCGATTTCAATCAACCTGCTTCCGTAAGAAAAATATATTTTATGCTTTTATAAACGAGAGAATGACCTCGATAAAAATATGGACCGAAACCTGAAAAGCTAAACGGTTCGGCGACTCTCGTGTTGGATATCTACTTATGATACTTTTTGATGACTCACCTTGTGTTTTGAGTGGACGATAAATATTCGATCAAAAATTTTTGGAGACATCAAAATTTTAGGGTTGAACTAAGGGTTGAACTCTTTAAGCAAATATTAGGTATTTATTTAATTACCAACATTTATATGTAGTCGGAGTAATACTTCAATTAACCCCCTCTAAACCCATCCTTCAATTATAACAAGTTTTTGGGATTATAACAAAATTCAGTAATTTATTCAGGCATAAATTCAGCACTTCGTGTCTAAGAAAGACCTTAACCATGTCTAGGTTTGACCCAGGGGGATCTGCTCGGATGAGGCTTAAATAGTTATTTCGTGGGGTCGAAAATATACCGCGTGGAGACTTTGCCAGTTACTCGGTATACAATCTGTTATACTAAGAGGTAATAGCTTGGTGTAACTGAGTCCAAAAACATCCTTGCGGGTATCCCTGCCGGTTTGCTCTCGTTTATTTCACAACTGTCGAGATACCATAAAACATGATTATCACCGCGAAATAAGTATGTGAAGTTGATTCCAGTACAGTTAGAGCCAAAATTAACATGTGTTCTAACACGTTATTTTTCGCTGCTATATGCTGCTGTTGCTGTAATAGAAATAGAAAGCTCGTATAAGAAATTGTGGGTTTTGTTTAATAATGTTCCATTTACTTAAGATATAATATTATTTTGCGGAATGAAATTGGAACCAGCTATAAGATAATCCACACACCCGCAAAAAATTTAATGTAATCAACGTAAAAACCCTACGATTGGCTTTTATTTTGTTAAGAGCTAATGGATAAAATGAAAATATCATAATATAAGCACAACAGCATTGTTTAACGTGGCATTGTTATGCCAATATCGAATTACCGAATCCATTTGAAACGGAATGAATCGATTTGCAATTAAATCATTAATTAAGAAGCAATTTGCAGTGACAGTGTGTAACTTAAATTATTTTTATAGCGTATTATTATAAAGTCCTAATAAATAGACATACTTATATTATTAGCTTAAGGAAAAACCGTTATCACGCCACTGAAAGTTTAAAAGCAAAGTTCTTCTCTTTAAAGCAACTTATTTACATTTCCTTTTACAGTCCAAATATTTTGCATTATCATCTTGCCGCGTCTGTTTTATATAACTTCCAGTTCTTTTCTTCTGTCGTTGTGGAATATAATGTACATTCAAAGTGAAGGGGTTTCCACAAAGGATCGATAAACTTACTTATTTCTTGGGTATTCTCGGATATAAACGTCGCTACTTTACTCGTCGCATTTGTATAAAACCCTTAAAGTTTTTACTTAGAAACTATTTAACATCCACACTTTGATACACCATGTTTACTTTATTTACTTATAAGAATATTTAGTAGGTATTTAGATTTATTGCTTTGGTTGTGAGCACATAAAACTTCATTTATTATCAATAACACAACTCAACATCATGACATTAATCACATTACTTACACTTAGGCGACGTTAAATGAATTTACTCGCACTTTTTCTGACCATAGATATAATACTGCAGTACAGTAACCAGAAAAACTTTAATTGTAATTGTCCACAGCTATTGTACATATATTTCTTTACGCCCATTATATTAACAATTTAACACAAAAATATAGATATATGAATAACTTGGTGTTTGGCAAATGCGTACCATTGTTATATGTCACTAGTCAATAACATATTCCAAAAAAAGACAAGTTAAGTTTTCCATTCTGCTTTTACGACATTTATGTGAAAAAGAGAGCAGCCATATGTTTATTGTAAATTACTGCTTAAAACGTTAAAACTCAAACATAATAAGCGTAGGCATTAAAATAACTCAAATAGAACCACTAGAATAAAGTCAATAAAGTCAATAACTCGTCCAACTTACCAAAGCATAAAATAAAAGGATTTTTTCTAAGCGTGCCGATAACGCTCAAAGCTTCACAGAAGTGGGTGAGCTATTCTCGCCACGCTTACCCGTGCCGAAATATTGGTAATAGCCGATCGGTTTTCTGTATGAACCATGTAAATATAATTGTCGATATAACGTGTTATCAAAATAAAAGCTAGTGAGCTTAATTTATGATATATAATTATTTTTAAAATATTATTCACGAATAAAAAATAATAATACCGATTATTGTAAACTCATCTTGCCCAACTGACCCCTAATTATCACCGAACAATACTCAGTAAGTGCCGTACCTTCAAATGACACTTAACGACGGGCTTAAGTGCCATTTCATACATAATTACGTAACTCCAATTTCAGTTTTATTATTCTAAAGCCATTTGGGATTTTGGCGCACATTTACGTGCAGTAAAAAGGTTCGAGATCGTTGAGTACTGACAGAATGTGGCGGTCTCAGAGCCAATAAAGCACGAACTCGACTTGTGTTCCTTTTCTAATACTTGACGCTAGTCGCTTGAGCGAGCTCAAACATTTGCGTGGCTTGAATACTGTAGAACTCTTTAATGACTGCGAGCATTTTCCTTTGCGCTCTACTAACTTGCTTGGTTGAGGGAAATTATAATAATAGAATGTAAAACTAAGAATTTGGTAGACTGTCAAATGTAATAATTATTATTTTACATAATTGGTAACAAATTAGTAACGTTTTTAGAATCTGCATTTTTTGTTTCGTTTTGGAAATACAAAATCTTATTACATCTGTAGCTTTTAGGTAATTCCTAGCGCTGATACAATTTACACAAAGTTATCTTGTCTATCTAGTTCGAGGTCTGCTGGATACATGGGTCAGTAATAACATAATACGTGTAAGTTTTATGCTTTTATGATATTCTGTCAATATTTAAATTTATTAATAATATTAACGTTAATACTTTGAGAAATATAAATATATGCCATTTCTTTAAAATAAACTAGCAATAAACTGTTACACTACAAATTTAAGACGAATTACAATGATCTAATTTGCCTGCAAATCATCAAAACCCTTTTGAAGATATTTTTGAACAAATCCTTTACATACCCTGATTGAGCCTTTGAGCCTGTATAGGCTCAAAGAACTTGTTTCCTAAAATACATAAGTAATATATTTTTATTAATATTTAATTAATCAATGATCTTTATTAATCGCATTTATTTTGATTTATAAATTTTAGGTCGTTTTATAACATCAACGACCATAATTTATTAATTATTATATGAAAATAAACATTATTACACTAGACTACAGTTTTAAATTTCTCTCATATTAGGTAGGATTTAAACCGTTAAAGATTTAGTAATAATAATATATTTTAAAATCACGATTTCAAGGACTAATCAATATTACAACCTCTTTATATTTATATATTTTTGTATACCTCATATTCAGATTAATACTCAACAAAAAAAAAACTAAAAAATATACCCGAACTCAATCCATATTAAAAAGTCAATGTCAAGTCAATGTGCAATAACCTGGAATTTTTTATACCCTTACCCCAGTACACATAAGTGAATAAAGATTCAATTTCACAGTGCTATAAACGTAAAGTTCCGGAGCAAGGACGAGCCTAAATAGGTAAAAATATAAGAATTGGAAGCGAAATTACATGTAGAGTAGGTACTTATTTCCCTTCGTGGAAAGCGCTCAAAAGTTTGGGGTGCTTGTATCCAAATTAACTCGCAAATTCCGAGTTACAATATCGGAATATATCGTATGTTACATTGCAAATGATGCTACGATACCCAAACATTTTATCTTTTTGATTTTATGCTTTGGACAAAGTTATGTTTGTTTTTTACAACAAAATTTGTAAGCTTCTTATTCCATTCCGACGATGCGCCAATAATATACAAAGTCCTTGTAAGGTGCTTCCATCCACTTCTCACATGGACTTCACCTACCACGTCCAATGGTAAGAGAGGATCGATCGGCTTTCATTTCACGTATTTTTTTTTTCATTTAAGCCCACAGCATCGCGGTCCCGATGACGGGTCTTCTATTACTGCGGGCGTACTTGCAGAGCCAGTCTTTTACCGAATCTCTAAAATTCTGGTAAATTAAACTCTTTGTTTTTACCACTAATCGTTGATTTCTCTTGATTGCTCCTCCTTTTACATCCGCGCTTGGGACCGGCAATGTCGGAATTAATATAAAAATTGAATGCTTCTAAATTAATACTAATGATTATAGCGAACATAATTAAAAACAATCATCTAAAAACTAAATAATACAATGGTCGGTTTGAAGTAAGCGTTAGAATACGAAGACGTTAATTGTAATACCGACATATAAAGGGAAGACAATAGATATGAAATAGATATGCAGCTGATACAAGTCTGTCTGACACAGAAAAAAATTTCATTACGCATTCATGAAACTAGAATATAAATGTACATTATCATTAATAACCCTCATTGCATATGGCTGATTTATTCGCTGGCATTCATTTTGTCCTGGCCGCCACCTAGAAGCGACACCATCAGACTTTGATAAATGGCCCGGACAGCAATCGTTACTCATTTCCGATCCTTCCCTGCAACCTGCGCCCTTCTCTCTAATGCGGACCTTTTTGCCCCCAACCCGACCAGAAGTAACTACTTGCCTTTGAATTATGGATGAAAAATCGCTCTGTTGGCCTTACTACACATTGTTCACATGCACTTTATATAACATAACATTTCCAGTATTAAGTAAACTTTACATAAATAAAAGTCTAACAAGAAGTTTACTGCATGTTAAGTGTTGTTGTTCATTTTAGATGAGTCCGGCCATTACTGTCAAATGGGGTGCGCCTCTCGTTATAAATAACTGATGTGACAGGTGCATTTCTCAACGCCAGCCCTCGTCATAGAACCTCGCGGAACTCTCGCGGTAACGCCGGTAACCCGGATTGTTTTATACGCCACTCAAATTTCACTTAATTGATATTTCAGATCCCCAGTGGAAGGATTAATGGGGATTATGAATTCGTAATTCTCTTTCATGCGTATGGTTTTATTGCTTGGAAACGATTAAATTGTATACAGAGGTGTTTGATGTCTAGAAATAAAGCATATTTCACACAATTTTTATGTACAGGTTCTACTTTATTGCATTTTTATTACATTCTGTATCTACATACATATTTACATGTCAAAATACAGGATACTTAAACTATTTTTGACTCTGTTAATGAACAGATTATTAATATAAATAGAGATTATTAAATTAGATATTGTTAATAATTGGACAAAACACAGAAATATATTAACAGCGTTCGGCGGCGTGTAAACATGCATTAATATTACAGTGCCGACGGCAACTTCGAGGTAACGTTGGCGACCAAGGCGACAATCTACCACCAGGGGCTGGTTGAATGGAAACCGCCCGCCATTTACAAGTCCTCCTGCGAAATTGACGTGGAATATTTTCCGTTCGACGAGCAAACGTGCGTTCTTAAGTTCGGTAGCTGGACGTACGACGGATTCAAGGTAATATCCCTGTCCCCCCATCGCTTGCGCTGACTGTTCTGTTTGTCCGCAGCGCCGACGGCAACTACGAGGTGACGCTGATGACCAAGGCAACCGTGTACTACAGCGGCATGGTGGTGTGGCAGCCGCCCGCCGTCTATAAGTCTTCGTGCTCGATCGACGTCGAGTTCTTTCCTTACGACGTGCAAACCTGTGTGCTTAAGTTAGGCAGCTGGACTTATGACGGCTTTAAGGTGACGCCCCGCTGAACGCTGCTTGGGCCGCGCGCGGGCCGTAGCCTAGGGCCCGCCGCCCCGGCCGATGTCCATGCAATAGCTTGTTGGCTCGAACGTAAATCGTCGTGTAATTATTATATTACTTTTCTGTCCATGTGGTATGTTTCACTTTACATATTGAGTATTTAACGGTGCTACAGTAGAGGTGTAGAGCGCGCGTCTCGTGCCGCCGCCCGCTCCGCGCCCGCGGCTCCTTAGCTCTGACATGTTGCAAGTTTACATTCTATTGGTGATGTTTTAATTATGTGGAGTAGCGGTATATCGACGTGCGTGACCACAAATGCTCCGGAATGTCCTCGGTCGATTCCACTTAGTTCGGCCTTCCTCGCTCGACAAGGAAAGGTATAAAATTTTAACTGCCAGGTGATATGGGATGCAAAACTTCACTCGATCCTTCCAACTGACACCTATCGCTCCGTATGACCCTCATACCGCACTAGAAACGTAAGAGAGTAAATATATAGGTTTATTATTGTTAGACAGTGCACGAACATTTTAAATTGATCCTCATGCGGGCTGGCGTCAAACGGAGCTCCTACACCTTCCTTTAGCTGGCTCCGCTCGCGCCACACACGAAAACACCAGACACACACAGAGGCTTGTTGCATGTCTCCTTATTTTCGGTGTACACTGGCTCACTGCATGACTCTGGCTTACCTCCAAACCACTTGCATTCCCGATCACGGCGGCCGCTACCGTGCAGCGCTCGCGAGTGCGGCCTACACAGCTTTACACGATACCTTTACACGCGAACAAGTATAGCACAGCACGTGAATTGGCAGATGCAAATTCACACTTGTGGCTCAATACACTTTTGAGTATAACAATTTTCATAATACATATTTTATACCTTTCCCTTCCATACGAATTCGGTGTCGTCGTTTCATTGCATGATTGTCATTACGAAAAAAATAACCCTACTCAATGTAGACACCGAGCTTCATGATATACAAAGACAAAGTTGTGATGGATGTTAAATTTAGATGGAACGTGTTGTCGAGCGAAATACGATGCATCCAGATCGATCGATGACGCGTTCTTTGCATGCTATACAACACCTAATCGAAATTGGTGCCTGATTCCAAGTATACTGTTACCTATATTCTAAAGTGAAAAATTAATTCTATAACAATTTATTTTATACAGATATTTGGGATCAGACACTCGCGTCTGCTAAAAGCGGCATCCGCGCGACACACACACGCGTAGCGGAGCCGGCGCCTTTGCCGTCCCTTTCAAATGTTTTGTTGGCTGGTTGTGTTGCCTGCGGACGACTTCGAGTTGAATCTTCAACACAAGTAGTCCCCAGGACACGTTCCTTAATGTCTCAAAGGCTCTTGTTCGAAAGACTCCTTTAATTTTTTCTCGATGTTTTCTGTGTTACGCGTTGTGATTTTTGGCATGATTCGGAATATTGTTGTGATATTGTGTCTTCTTGGTGCTGTTACCGATTAAATTACATTATTTTTAATATTTAATGTCGTGTTTTGCCTTGACAGTTTACTTGAGACTCTTTGTGATACATTTTCAGGAATGAGTACATTGTGAACTGCGAAGGTGATATTTTTGTCAGTAAATTATGTTTCAGTGTCCGCTTGCACATACACATTTTTTTAATTATATATATCGATACACATGCCTACAAATTTAAATATTTAACAGTCTGATTAGAATATTTTTTTATTAAATTCACATTGTGTGACTGAGTGTATGGTTCGGACAAATAAAATTAGATATAAATAAAAAATAAAGTTAAAATTGAACGATTTTAATGAAATGAAAAATTACATACGCAATGGCAAAATTGATGATTATTATTAGTATACATGTAAATAAATGAATTACTATAAAAATGTGTAAACTTGAAAACTTTGCAGATATTCTAGAACATATCTCTATTTCTTGTAAACTTTCGAGACATGTTCCAGAAGATACAACATTAAAAACAAAATTGCGCTTTTTGCCCTTCGTATGTGTGTAAAACTTAATTTCATAAAACGTATGTAGTTGACAGTAAATGCATTATAGCTAAAGCCTTCATAAATAGATGTTGAAATTGAATTAGCATTCTTTTTGTTTGTAACATCGGTGTTATTGGAATTAGCAAATAATTGTGTAAGTTAGTGATTTGAAATTAAAATTATAAGAATATTCTTAAATATTTTGTATATCTATATAATATACTGAAACAAAGATCAAGTATTTTTATTAAGTCAGACTTCTGAAGACAATTTGTTCGATTTGAACGCAATTTCTAAAAAAATAACCATTCTCCTAAAACATTAATTCTAATAATTATAATTGGTTTACATGTTAGCAATAAACTCTAAAAAAGAAAGGGGAAAAGCAATTTTTTATTTTCTTTTGAAATAAGTCAATGTAGTGAGGAAAGTAATTTCATAAATTTCTTGAAATAAAAAGCCGACCTGAAAATTATAGTTATATATACAAAATCAAACGGAAAAATAAAACATATATAAAAAATTATTTATTTCAACAAAATTATTGATCAAATGATTAATACTTATAATTTGATTAACAAACTTTAAATTTTTGCTGATATCCTCCGCTATGTAACACTGATCAGCATCTTTAGATTTTTTACTATTTCGATTTCTGAAAAATTATTTAGGTAGTGTCAGACAGATAAAGCTTATGGTAAACAAAGAATTTTATTTGAAAGTCTTAATATCTGAAAACTAAATTCACTTATTTTGAACGCACCTAAAACTGTACATTTATTTTTGTGTGCATGTGTCTGAGACTTTTTATGTGCAGGTTGATCTACGGCATATGGATGAGCAGGCTGGCAGCAATGTGGTCTCTGTGGGAGTAGACCTGTCAGAGTTCTACATGTCTGTCGAGTGGGATATTTTGGAAGTACCAGCTGTGAGGTATGTAAGAATAAGGGATACTAAAGGTCCCAGTAGAGAAATATAGATTTTTATAATTGCATGCACTAACAATTTTTCTGTGAGGATTCATGAGTCCAATAAATATACACTTATGGAAATGTATTGCTAACGACCATTAATGGATCGCTCCGTCTCCTGCTCGACGTAAATTTAGAAAGGAGTCAAAGTCAATATGATCTAAACTCCCAGGCAGGGTCTATTGAGTAGATGGGGCTTAACCCTAAGTCCAGCCACGAGTACGAGAACAGAAAATATACTTGCGTCGAGCCCATTTCACCATTTCACTGAGGTAATAATTATATAACCCAATTTTTATTTCATTCTTTTAATTTAAGCAACTTTATAAAAAAATATATTAAGAAATTTGATATTTGTAAATCGTTAGTGTTTCATATACACTATCAACCTTCCACGTGATTATAATGAACCAATTCGTGTATGTCTAAACATAATATATATCATATACTATCTTACCTATATATAATATGCTCGAACCATGACTCCAATTTCATAAAAAATACGATAGACGCGTATTCGTACAGAGTAGGGTTAAAGTCAGAAAGGGGATTAAAAGACAGAGAAATAATAAAATCAGTTTTCTAGAGGATGTCCTAAAACCTGTGGTCGTGCGCAGTGGTCGAGTAATCGGCTTCTACGCAACAGGTCGCGGGTTCAATTCCCGCACGATACAGATATTTTGTATGACCTACAAAAAATTGTTCCGGTCTGGGTGTTTATGCATGTGAAATTTCTATTTTTGTGACTGCACCCACGACACCGGATAAAAATACTAGAGCAGGGCGTTTTTTTTTTAATAAAGTATGTGTAATACTTGTATAATTATGTTCTAATAGATAAACAATCAAAACAAAATTAAGCATCGTGCCCTATTATAAAAGAAAACTGTAAATGTTATCTAAGCTAAAGTTCAATGGTTATTTAAATAATTAAAAATATATATTATATTAAATCACTAAAAGTTTCTCAAAATGCTTGTTTCATTTGTTTTCATTAAGTTTCACTCCTAAGCTCGGTGTGAAATATAGTCACATCTGCAATAAAACATTCGAAAAAAAATATCACCGGCATTTACTTTCACTCCAAAGTGGCATTCGGAAAATAAACAGACGTAACTCGTGTTATTTGAAATAACTCCTTTTAGTTTTCCTTTTACAACTTCTCACCTCTAAGTAAATGGATATTTCTAACTATTTTACTGAATCTGCTAATAACGATTATTTCGTTATGATACACATGCGTACGTAGTATTTCATTCCTTTAGGTAATTTAACTATTTTAGGGGCATTTTATCCGCTCACGTTTCTTCTATCTGTAAAATTTCTAATTTGTTTGTAAATCTATGGACAGTTATAAAAACTACAATAAATGCAATTGATAATGAATGTTGTATAAATACCAACATTCTGAATAATTTTCAAAGTGTTTTAATATTTTGACCTTAAGGCGCTTGTTTACATTTCCAGAGTTATTCTTACATTTTAAATAAAAATGATACTAAAAGCAGGACCTTGAATAACTTATAAAGTGTATGTTGACTGTATTAATGGATTTATTTACCAGATGGAATAGATTTATTAATGTAATTACCGAATGGCTTGTTTGAGCTGTCTATCTGTCTGTAGCAATTTAAGAAAAGATCTCTTTCGAGAGATGGAACTTCCTCACCAGCATAAGTCTTGACGTGTTTGTTATACCAGGCTCTTATATAGGTTGTTTCAGGGCCAGCGAAATAATGTTTACCATCACAATTAATAATTTTGTTGAATAAATATTAGCCTAATCATGCTACTTAGTTATACTACTTTTCTACAATTTTAAATATATTTATTAAAATTATCCTAGGTATCTTCAATCGTAAATCAACGTAGTAATTTATCGATCTCTACTGCATCTACAATTAACTATGTAGCATTTATTTTGTGTGAATCGCTGACTAATAGGGAAGTTATTCAAAAGATATTGCTTTCATTTTGAAGTCGGTTAAATCCGAAAGTGCTAGGTTTAAAAGTTTTTTTTATTATTAACACCTAGGGTCTATCTAATAACTAATTTATATACTCTGTAAATAATATTTCGAACCTAAAACAACCTGTATATTATTCCTCACGTAGGACATGTCAATATCGTTCTCGTGTCGGTGTTTTTTAATCATAATCCATAATATGTGAACTTTAAAAATATATTAACATAATACGTATTTAATGAACCATTATATAAAACAAAAATTAATAATTTAGTAAACTTTCATAAAAAAACTAATTACATATCTGCCTTGGGTCGAAGTAGAGACGTTCACTGATTGATAGATGGTACTTCTATATTGACTCTTGGACCTTCTCGGGAGTATTCTTCTTCGCTGGACTTTTAGGAATTAAAATTACAGATTTTGGCTAATACCGTATTCACTGCTGGATAGAGAGCTGAGATTTTAAAACAAGCAAACTTCTCAGCTGTTTATTTATCGATCATTTGACCTGTTACTGCCATTCCAGTAGCATTCTGTCTTTCTCAGCTAGCGTTTAAATCATTTATATCGTGATGGAATGATTCGAAATCGTCAACGAGTTTTTCTATATATTTACTGGTTTATTCTTGTAGAAAAATGCAGCAAAATAAATAGTAGAAACAAATATGCATTAGTGTCCTTGTAAATGATAATAATTCCGGATATATCATTCTTAATTACTTTATATAGTATGTTTTCAAATCTTCAGGCTGCGCGGGTAAACAAATATGTAAAGAGGCCGGAATTTAGACACAATCTAGATGTATGTTATAACAATATCACTTCAGAGGACCCTCTCTCAAAGAGTAAATAATGTACGAAGCATAATGCTTTTGGGAAGGCCACTTCCTACATGGGAAGGTTGATTGTTTGCTTATCAAATAGTACTTAAGTCAAAGGGCTTAATTAAAGGAATTGTAATCAAAAGAACCGCGATACATGTTTTAAGCTATTGAATTTCTTGTTAGACAAATTTATATATATTTATGCTTTTAATTATTAGTTTGTTGAATTTCACAATTTTAATTTGCATTTTATTTACCAATATATAAAGAAGTAAATATTAAGAATAACAAGAAACAGAAATTAAGAATAAATAAATAATAAGAATATGGTCTGCAGATATAATATTACATAATTCCGTTGTAATAAAAAAAATAATATCCCCACATGTAACTCTACTATTCAAATTCATCATAACTACTCGTATATTACACAAATTACAAAACTATAAAATTAAACACCTACTGTAATGTATGTTTGTAAAATTTATTCTGACATATTACATATTTAACCAATTTCTGAGACATGACTAGACGTGTATGGCGGGTATTCCAAGTACATCTGAAACTAATTGAAAAAATATTAACTTGTTGTATGCAAAGATTCTATATATTTTTACTAGCTTTCTGCCCGCGGCGGCTTCGCCCGCGTGGATTTCGGGATTGGTGTATAGAGGGTTAAGGGTCATAGCTTTTTGCCACGGCTACATATACGCGGAAGTCGGTTTATGGTGCGAAGATTTTATCGCGCTTCCCGTGGGACTATCCGTTTTTTCCGAGATAAAAAAATGCCGCAAAACTCCTCAAGAATCACTCTATCTATTGATGAAAACCGCATAAAAATCTGTGCAGTAGTTTTTGAGCGAAGCCTTTATTGCGCATCCCGTGGGATCTGTCGATTTTTCCGGGATAAAAAGTAGCCTATGTTACTCGGGAGAGATGTAGCTTTCCAAAGGTGAAAGAATTTTTGAAATCGGTCCAGTAGTTTAAGCGTGAAGAGGTAACAAACAAACAAACAAACAAACAAATAAACAAACAAACAAACAAACACACTTTCGCATTTATAATATTAGTTGGGATTTTAATTTATATACCGATATTTACGTAGAACGATTACAGTTTCTATAAAACTAGATAGTGGTATCACAGAAACAGGCTGATAAAAAATCATAAGGATGATGCGCTTCAACGAGCAAATTCAAAGCTCTAGTAAAGAATAACGGCCGTGAGCGAACTCAGACTATAAAAGAGATGTGCAAGCCTCGAAGCTACCAAAGGGTAATAATGTTTTGGGTACCTAAGTTACCTGGTTTATTTATAGTCTAAGTTAAATTACAAAATACGAACGCTTTTGATTAATATTGCTAATATATGTGGTTATGATTAGTCACTGAAATAATAATTAGTCAATACTTAACAACATAATCTTTATGTTTACTAGGTGCTTCCAACTTCTTAGGAGAGAGGCATCATTCGATTATGAACATCAATATGTAGCATTAAAACTAATTTTAATTAGTTCTACTTACAGTATTATATTGTTACTATTCTAAAATAGTAACAATATAATACTGTAAGTAGAACTCCATAAACATCCATATCAGTAATAAATAGTAATAGCAATACACTCTGTACTTTGTCCACCATATTTATTTATTGTTGCTTAGGAAACAAAATCACGCAAATCTAAAGTGGATACTGTAGGGGATAGCAGTATTGGCGGTAGATTCGCGAAAGCCCGCCATGCCTAGTTGCCCCGCATGGGCCTAGAGAACTCAGGGGGGTTTTAGTGGGTAGGCCGGTCCGCTCAGACCGGAGAGCCCCACACACGGCCGCGCCTAGCCAGCGCGGTGTCACGGTGCAATAGATGCATTTCCCCTCAAAAAAAAAAGGGGGATAGTAGTAAATTCAGAAATACCAACTGTACGCGTAAAGAATCACCGTTTTGCTGTTTGTGTATATATTCTTAATTTTTATCATATGTTCAATATTGGAAAGTTTTGTGGATAGATAGTTTCAATATTCATGAATCATTATAACTTGATTAAACTATAAATCATTCCAACATAATTTCAAAATGAAAACGTGAAGCTGGAACGGTTTAGATTTATCTTTTGAAACTATTATAGGCATTATGATTTTCGGGAAGATGCTGGTCGCATTATTATCATCTTTGATACCTTAAGACTATAGTCTACAAATTTAAGATACCCTAATGTCTTTGTAACGCTGTAGCACCGAATATAATAGTTACTGCATATCTAGTTGTTATAGATCTATGCAATGTTTTAGCTCTACGGATCTCCTGGAAAAAACTAAAAGTAAATTCATAATAAATAAATAAAATTCTATTATACTTAAATTATTTGAAGATCTATTCTTGATGTAATGTAAATTGTGTTAGAATAAACTGGACGATTCAAAAGAGCTTTCTATAAAGTCATATTTGAATAAAGTCAATTTTTATTTTGTTGTGCTAATATCAATATAATTATCTTCTAACAAATAAATAAGATTTGGTCGATTAATAACCATATTCAACAAAAACTGTAACTGCAAAACGTCTCTACGTTACCGATGTGTTGTGGACCTTTTAAATGAGAACGTACTCATTAAAAAATAATGTAAAAATCAAAGTTGTTAGAGTACAGTTGGAAAGAGACGGTGCTATTGAGCCCGCATAGGGCTATCCCTTTTCGAGCCTTAATAAAACATCCCCGTCGTTAATAGAGGATACAAACTTTAATAAGCAATATATTAATAGTTGTACGCAATAAAAATATATACGATAATTCAATGTCGTTACGTCATACCAAATGATTTCCGTTATAATGAACATATTGAAGACAAATTGAGTTTCCCGCGTGATCGATTTACGCAATTATTAATATATTTTAAATTAGGATGAAAACCTTGAACGAAAAAGTTACATATACGGCTATATATAGCTACTGTTTGGCTCTTAACTCTATAGTTAAGAGTCAAGTAGATAATATGTAATGATACATTCGCCGCACGTGAATTTAAAAATAATTAAAAAAAATATTAAATTTAAATTATATTATTAATTAAAAATTATCCCAAAAGACAAAATGAATGGCTATATTTACTACACCACGAAATGACATTCAAAACTCATAAACGCAGATTTTACCAGTATTATTCTGAGAGATATTCATTAAAGCCGTGAAATATAACAACAAGACATACAAATACAAAGACTTTTACCACCTTGAATATTCAACGCCCAACGAAGCCGGTATTTGTTTCCGAATGTCTTTCTGCCATAGCACAAAGACTATTGGTTCTTTGGCCAGAGAATTTGTCAATGGAATGATGTCATATTCTGTTTGTTTCAAAATGGGAACATCTCTCTGTACAGACGGCAGGAAGACAATCTAATAAAAAATGAACGAATAGAACACATTAACATATAACTGACAAATAACTGTTTATTTTGCAATAAATATATAAATATATATTTGAAAGAAATAAATACATGTTTGTGTCTTACAATTTGATATCTATTTGAAGATTTAAATTATGCTTTTGCTTATTAATAATTTTAACTATTGCTATACCACACTCGGTCACGATCACATACTGTACATAATATCTATCATACTAGCACACAAAATTGAATTGACACAAACACTTGAAAAACGCACTCTCTCGTAAACACTATCACTTTGACACGTACACTCTCCTCAAAATATAAAATAAACGTATAGCAAGATAATAAACTAATGCACAGTCTACCATTTATTTCTAAATTTTACTACATTAACTATTTTTATTTATTTAACAAACACTGTTGAGTCTAAATAGTAATAAACATGACATTAAAGTAAGTTTTCTATTGTAGGCATTGGAAGTACTAAAACTGCCAATAATAATATATTTTTATTTACTCCATATTGATTGCGCATAAATGTTGATCACGCAATGGAGCAGTTTTCCCTTTATCATATGTGTAACATGTGTAATATGCTATGAGTAAAATATTTATTTTAAATACATTTGGATTATTATACAATTTAGTCTGGTTTCTGTTAGTTAAATGATGATATCTCTAAATTATGAGAGAAAATGTGTTGGCAAATTCAGACCAATTCTCATACTTACTACCTTAACTAAAATAATCGAAAAACGTATTAATAAATAGGTTGGCTCATAGTTTGGCTTCAGGCCAGAGATTTCAAGTACTTAGGTAGTGATGCTGTTAATGAGTTGCAGATTAAACCTTAAGCTTAATACAAAGTCAAAGTAAAACACACAGTCTCTGCTTGATTTCTCCCCAGTAAACTCGAGAAGTTAATAACTCGGTCTTTTGAATTTGTGCTACTCAGAAATAATTCTCAAGAATGTATGGTTTAAGTCACAAATAAAGTACGGATTCCAGCAGGCTAGTATTGACTACATTATTTTTGCTTGTCGTCTAAAGACATAAATGAAACCACCAAGATGTACTTACCAAGCTTAATTTTAATTAATTATAAGTTTCCAAAATATAAAATGTATGCGGATGTTGACCGAGCAAACAAAAAGGTAAAAGTACCACAATAACGATGACCGAAAAATATTATTACGTTACTTACGTATATAATAAAAATTATATACGTTAGTCCTGAAGGACACATTTATTCCTCGTCGCATTGCTCAGACAGCGTGAACGAGATTCAAAATTGCTGTTGAATAAAATGCAGACGCAAACACTGGTCTATATTAATTAATTATGCAATATGTAGTGTACAATTGTCGAAATCTCTAACGATGCTGATCATTGCACTCTTGTTTCCTTTTTCTCTGATGAATTCTAAATAAATTTATACGTGATTAACTTTTTTAATCTTATTTTGCTGGCTTATTGATTTTCCACAGAAAAACGACACAGAAAGACGACAACACGTTCACACGAACGGTTTGTCTGTAAAATAGTCTTTCCCTTGCAAGAATTAATACAGCTATAAAAGTAAGTTCATTCATATTCATAAAATAATTTAAAGACATACATATAGCTTTTAATTTTGCGCAAAAACTTAAATGATGCTGATTTCAAATAACTAGCTCTAGCTCTGCTACAACCAATATTTTGTCTCTTGAAGTTTTACAGAGTAAGCTTAGCAACTTTCTTTTGCATGTAATTAATTTTCTGATGTGAATTTTGCTTTGAACTTTTTGCATTTTAATTTTATTCAAAGTCACCATGTCGTAGTATAAGAAACGGTCCGATTTCTTTGCAACTATTTATTTATTTAAATTTATTAAAACTTTTAAACTTTATGTACAATCGAGTACAATGGCGGACTTAATGCGTTAGGCATTTTGTACCAGTCAACGTTCAGGCGATGCGGAGATATAACGAGGTAGATATACAAAAATACATTAAAAACAGATGTAAATACATGCACACAAGATACTTATACTTATATATAAAATTTGTAAAAATTCGTAATACATAGATAAAACAAATATAATACACTACATAATAACCGAAAATCACATTTTATAACCTAAGACTTCCCTCAAAGAAAAGTTTGTACAATTTATTTTTAAATAGCCTGCTTGGGGAGTCTCTTACTTCTTACATTCCATAATAGAATGGACCGAACAAACAAAGAGGAATATCAGAATGGCGAGAGGCCATTTAAGATGAACATTAGATGCAGAAGGAAGGGTCTTATTATGGAATGCACATAGGAATCGAAAAAGGGAATTGAGGTAATTAAGAGTGATAGGGTTATTAAGAATAGAGTACAGATTAAATTAAGGTCTTGTATCTCTACGCTGTCGTATAGTTAATCATTTTAAAAGCTGACGGTATTTCCAATACCGTGACGGAATTTCCATTACATGATCGAGTTTCCTTAAATTAAAAATGAATCGAATACAGTTGTTGGCAAGATCAAATTCTGTACAAGCATTTTTTTAATGTCTATGGGTAGGAAATTCCTCAAACGGTAAAGAGCCGTAAAAGTTCCAGTTACCCTTTGAAAAATGCTGGTGATCTGAGGCTGCCAGCGAGGAACTGAATCAATATACAACCCCAAAACCTTTACACTGTCACTTAAAGGAATAATTTGATGATCAAAAACAACGGGATGCAGAAGTAATTCTTGACATTCGCGTCCCACTATAATTGCTTGACACTTTCTTGGGTTGACACAAATTCCAAATTGCTCAGACCAATTTTTTATAGCGGCAAGATCTTCGTTAGTAGTATCAATGGCTTCATTAACACCATCAACTTTAGTCTGAATATAAAGTTGCAAGTTATCAGCATTCAAGTGATACGCGCACCGAATATGAAGTGATAAAATTAATAAAAACTGAAAAGAGAAGCGGAGATAAAATGCTGCCTTGAAGGACTCCAGCCACAAAACTACACCATGAGGAAAACGAATCATTCTGAATAACTGGCTGCTGTCGTCCCTGAAGGTATGAAGAAAATCACTCAGTAACCTTGTAAGAAAACTTAAAGTAAGCTAACTAAAGTAATTGATAAGAGGATTTTATGATTCTCCACATTAAATACATTTAAAAAATCAATAAGAATCAATACTGTTACGTTTCTGTCCTCAATACTAGTCCTTATATCCCCGGTTACTTTGAGGAGAACTGAAGACGTACTATGACCAGGTTTAGACCTGGTTTAGGAACCAGACTGGAAGGATTTAGTAGTGAGTATTTGTAAATAAAAGTAGATATTTATTTAAGAACACATACATCAAGTACTTTAGATAAATAAGGGAGAACAGAAATAGAGCGGAAATGATTTGGAAAAGTTGGATTTGGAACCTTTGGAAGAGTTGAATTTCGAACCTTTGGAAGGAATTGAAATGTTACTTGTAAATAGATAATAAATAAGGACATAAAAAATACTAGCACAATAAAAAGAGGGCGGGCCAAGGAGTCCGCAGAGGACCAAACTTTACTGAAAACAAAACCTTTGGAAGCGGGTGGACTGAAGATTTTCGCCAAAGGGATGAATATGTTGCAGAGGCAAGGGAAAAGACTGACAATGTCAGTGATAGCGGGATACTATTCATACCTTAAATAAATAACATGTGTATGATTGTATTTGTCGAAGAACGAGAATATATTTAAGAAATCCTTGTTCAGAGATAAGAAGTATTTCACATACATTTTTATAAATTTTACGTAATATTGATGAAAATTATGTAAAGGACAAATAGTAATAAAAAAAGTTAATGTTATGAAATATTTTTTGATGATTCAAATAAAATTTACTAGACTCATTACTTCTAGGCCACTATTCTCAGATTTGTCAAGAACAAGTATAAATCAACTTAGAAGACGAGTGTGCGATTGGAATATTAATGTTCGTAAATTGAATAAATTATCTGCAGGTACGTGAGGTTTTTGAAGAAATCCCAACGTAATTAAGCTCCCAGTAACAATTGATCAATTTAATATCACGTGCAAAGTTGATAATCTACTTCTTTACGTAAGAATCGACATCATGACCTATTTTTGAGAGATTCAAACATATTACAAGTATATAGGACGCCTAGGTTTTGAGTGTTCGGAAGTTTAGCTTCTAAAGGTTTGCTTGGACGACAAATCTGTGATTGTATCTGTAATGTCATTTTCATCCCGATTAAGTTTCAGCTATTCTTAGATTTTGTAACCTGGATTATAAGCAACCAACTGTACCTACGTTTAATTTTTTCTAGAACAGTGTCGAGATGTTTCTTTTCCGTAGCGTCTACAATATACATGTAAAAATCTGTGAGTGACAAGTTACAAGAACTATTTTGAACAACAGCGATTGAGGATAGGTAAATAAAGGATGAGATTTGAACACTTACGCAAACACACACTCCTATGCCCAGTCTAGCACATAAATATCACAAACTTCACTAACTACAACCATAAGCTTCGCCTGAGGTATTGTCTACCAGTTACCTTGGGATGGTGCAGAGAAAGAGCGTAACTCAAATGTAATAATTTCATTACGTAAAATATTTAATCTATGTCTATCACTATCACATATCCTTTTCTAAGTAGTTTAGTCATAGTTTTGTTTTTCAATGTGCTGAATTGAGAATGAACGTTTTATTTCTTTATTTATAAAGGCTTATAGCAGATATTAAAACGGTAGTTTTAATTATTAAAAAATGAAAAATATGCCTCAGTCAACAAAAAACAAGCATAATAGGATATAATTATTAAAAATATTACTTTAAAATAAAAATATCGAGAATTGTGGTCAAGCCTAAAAAAGAGGACAAATCTAAAGCAACCTATTGAAATAACACAAACTAAAAAAGCATGACAAATAAAACAAAAGAATATACTGGCTAATTTAGTTTACAACGAACCCCAAATTGTCTCCACCTGCGCCTTTCAAGGAAATGTCATATATAAAGAAAATATTCTTAATCTATTTACAAAGAAAACGAAAATAACTTTTGAATAGAAAACACCTGTGTTTGAGCACTTGGTAAATCCTTTTATACGGGCTCACTGAACATGATAGGAACTATTGTGAATGTATTCTGATTTGGGCGATTTGCCAAAATACGTTCAGGTTGTCTGCAGTGCGAATGTAATACCGTCTTGCAGTTATCGATCGAATACAGAAAACAACCGAGAGATATTTTCGTAAAGTAATTAATACGATACGATTTTTTTCCTACAGTATTTGTAGTAGATGTTTACGTTTCATTCAATTCTAGAATCTTCGATATCGATTCTTTGATCATAGGTAGACAGTATTCTACGATTATAATCCTTGCCAGAAATAATCTTTACTGTCTTCCTATTTAGAACACACCTACAATAGGTTTATTATTTAAGAAATAGTCACATTTTGGGATATTATGGAGAATTGGATTATGCAATCAGCTGGGCCTCTAGGACCTCTAAGAAGAAACATTTAAACATTTAAGTTGAAATGTTAATATATTTATTGACTGAAACATCAACATCTTTAATTACCTAGACATAAAATCGTTCAATCGTTAATTAGATACAAACTCGAATCAAGAAGCAATAACATCAGAAGCCATGTTATATTATTTGTTTACTTATTCTATATTTTAAATAACTATCAATATATAAAAATAATTTATTTCACTTATTAAACAAACTTAGTCTTAATAATATTTGAGCTTATACGATTGTTAATACAAAATGCAGTTATTAAAACTCATTATTATGTTAGATAATCTACAGAACTTTTAGAAATTAAAATTATCACCCTTTAACATTACCTTGTGATCCTTGTACAAGAATGATAAAGCAATTTGCATATTTTCTGAGATTAATAGAAAGATAGAACAAACCGATTTCAAACAAAAATCTGAAATTAACACCGAAGTTTGGTGTTTGGTTAGTTATTTATATAATATGCAGACGAAAGTGTAGCTATGATTAGAAAAAAGTTATACTTACCTAACATTTTTATTAACTATCCTAACGAAAATACTTCAATTATATTCAATAATAATATCTATAATATGAAACAACAATATATTATTCTATTTATAGCTGTCTGAGAATATTAAGTAATATTAGTAATAGTAAAACTTGTAACTTCCTTGGAAAATAACCTTGTGAATATTCACTGAATATTCATTTAATCCAAAACTGTAATAAACTACAAATAAGTTTTATTACGAGTAATAACATTACTGTTACCCGAGCCAAAACTTCCCCAGTTGTGTAAATAAGTCAAATTTACCTAGCCATTAAAGAAAACTACGTTGAAGTGAACAAAGGCTAAGAAATTAATCTATAACATTAATAAATGTTTACCAAAGTAAGAGAGTTGTTGGTTTTTAAAATTAATGATATGATGACGACCCTTATTCTCGCTTTGCCACCTAATAATACCTGGCGAGGCAAAAATCTTTAGGTAAAACATTACGGTCTTGTTTGTTGACAAGGAATCGAAGCATTGATTTTTGAGTAGTAGAAGTAGTTAGTAGTTGGGAAGCTAGATTTTCAACTTAATATCGCAAAATATTTTCATACTGTTAGGTAGCCTCTTGTGGTGATGAAGACGTAATTGGTTCGATGGTGGGACGATCAGGACTATTGTGTAGGATGACTATAAGCCATTGCGCCAAAACCTCGTTCCACTATTTGGTTGTGTGAGAACTTACATTTTCGTGGTAGAAGAAAATAAATAGAAATATGGAAGATAAGAGGATTTTCAACAGTAGAAAAGATGGAATCATATTCTTCGAAGCACTTTTCATGCTTGCCACTTTGGTTAGTTTTGCCTTGTTGCGAACCATACGCTCATACGCTCGATTCTGCTTTGTTTTGGGATGGTAGCTATAAATCAAATGTTCCACACCAAATTTAAACCCTTTTCATTGAATCTGGAAAGTATAGAACGGCTCCAAATATTGGGGCCCGTTTTTGAACATGAGTGTAATTGTGTGGAATCTAATGAGACCACTAGTTTGTCACACTCAAATGTTTGTGTAGGATTGACTGTCTTTCACTCATGCCTACATTCAAAGAAGCGCCTTTAAATGCAAACCAGCTATAAATAGTCCTCTTACATAGCGTTTCTTCACCGAAAATAGATTGAAGTCTTACGAGGCTAAATTATCAAAATCACATTTTTTTCTAATTCAGTCTATCAATATAAGAAATTGTATATGAAATTATTTCTAATTTCAACGGCACGGAGTTTATATCATTTCTTTTATAAATGAGAAAGTCACAAACATCGTAAAACTTAAAAAAAAAGTGAAACTAAATGAAAGTTATAAACATACTAACTTAATAAACTTCTTTAGTACGAGGAAAGTGCGTTCATGTATGTTATTAAGCGCGACGCGTTTTTCGCCTCATAAAAATCATATTTTATCCAAAAGGAAACGGAGCGAAAATCGGAGAAATGAAGCATTTTTAGTAAATATGAGTTTCATGTAGTCTAGCAACTATTGTTTGCTTTTATTTTATCACTGTTTTATAACGTTTGTGACTTCATGAGTATCGCTTAATCTGACCAACAGTTTGTCAAAAGTTCTTTCTTTGTTACAGAAACGAGAAATTTTATACGTGTTGCGACGAGCCTTACCTGGACATTACATTCAACATAACAATGCGGAGAAAAACTTTGTTTTATACCGTAAACATCATCATCCCCTGCATGGGAATCTCATTTCTCACAGTCCTCACATTCTATTTACCTTCGGACAGCGGCGAAAAGGTAAAAAACTATGGTAATTTTATGTTTTTAAATGCAGCTAGGTGCCTAGGTGAGTTGTTAATCTAGGACTGTTATGTTTATAGGTAAATTAATTAATATAACAAAAAAGTACTATCGTAATAAACTTTTTGTCATAGCTTTTTTACCTTATCATATTAATTATTATTTCGCTCGTAATCTCGTAAAAACATTATTAATTGTTTCCTCAACATTTCAGCTAGCCTAGCCAGTTAGGGTAATCCAAACGTGGTCGCGAAAAGATATCCACGTCAAGTAGACATTTCTCCTCGCGACCACTAACAAGATTTGAAATCATAATGAATACAAATATATCGGATATATTGGTATGATTCCACTTAGTGTTCATTTGTAATAATACCATTATTAACTATTTATTAGACAAACATAATTATCAATTTATTTTTTATTTAGTATTAACATATCGGTCAAAAAAATAATTTCTGTATTTTTACTATTTGATATTTTTTATTAAATCTAGTTCAGTTTTATAAAAAATATATATATATTAGGTGATGTGTGTTATATGTTTCTATCTCAAGTGTATGTTCCGTTTTGCATAGTTCTTCAAAGTAATATAATAATTAAAAGTATTTTCAATTGCTCAATGAGGATGCGATTTAAAAGGGCGTTCTATACAAGTCATATTTGAATAAAGTCAATTTTGATTTAGATTTAATTTTTAAAGTTGAGCTGTTCTGAAAGCTTAGCACATTATCTTTAACACTTCTAATAATTTATATTACATTTGCCACCTACTTTAAATTTTCATTTTGTATAGAAACTTTCTATTTGACAACATAAATAAAATATATATATTGAAAATAGATTGAAATATAAATAAAATAGCAGGTACTATTTTCTTTGTTCTTCTTATTTCATCAATTACTTAATGTAAGAAATCATTTCAATAAAATAGTAACAAAAAAATCTACTCAAAACACAAATTCATAAAGTACCTAATATAATATTAGTACGTTATAAGTAAATAGCCGCTATGATCTAACTAACGCGTAACCCAATACTACCGACGTCCATAGAACTCAATTTCAAAGAGATTATAGGCTTCTGTTATGTCGGATATTATTAGGTGGCTCATGTAAGTAAGATTACTGTAGCTGTATTGCTAACTTCACCTTGGGGAAGTATAATGAAACCCCCGGGAACAAAGATAATTCGTTTAGCCACCCATCTGCCTATTTTAATTAAGGGAACTATCCAAAAGAGAGATAGCACACTTAGAAGTAGTAATAACGTTACCTCGGACGCAGGTATAAATACTAGTATTTTAAAGTACCACGCTTTCAAATAAAAAACGGAGCACGTATAAATAAAGGAATGGATCTGAATTTAAGTGATTGATTTTAATTAATAATTTCCGTTATTTAGGATAACGTTTAACGTGTGTTGATACATTATGAATAGAGGAGTTACTTTTTTAAGGGAAGTAAACATTCTAATAAATAAAGTCTACTTATATATTTTTATATAATTTTAAACAGTATTTGGAGGTAATGCCGTCGTCTCTCTCTCTCTCTTAATCTCTCTCAATCTCTTAGTTAATCAAGAATTCCATTATCAGATCCTGACTTGGTGATATGGAGACTAGCTCCAAAGTATGACCTACCAAACAAATAAGAAATTTATATAATCTATATATGTCACAAAAAACATATAATTGAATTGAAAACTGAAATTAAAATCCTTTTGAATATCGGTTAAAATATACCGACAAGGAACGCTTACTTTTATTGCATTTTATTTATATACACGAATATTTTCGCACTTTGGTGGCTTCATTGCATTAACTTTCTGTCTTAAATATTGAGTAACTCAGTAAAAGCAGTTTTGACTCTAAGCTAACAACACGGTGGTAATGGCGTCGTTATAGCTACCAGGAAAAAATATGATCTGTTATTTGACTTAATTTTCCCACTTTACCATTGTTTATCGATCAATATGATTTTCGGGTGGCTTTCACGGAACTAAAGCATTCCTCTTAAAGCAGCTATGTATAAATTATTCTTAAAAATGTTTTATAAATACTTTATACCTCATACATATAATAAGTTAGTATATTATAGGAATTAAATCAAGTATTTTATTTCATATTTTTTAATTAGTATTTATAGAATACAACATATTTAAAATTGTATTTCTATATGTGTTATTATTTCTTCAGATGTAATAGGACAGCATTTTACCTATATTTTGAATTCATTTTCGACAATAAGTAAAAGGTGTGCTCCATTTGCACTTCACAAGAACAGTAATTGCAAAACTGATGAACAATTCATCTGCGTTGTACACTGAAAGACACGTGACGCATTTTCCAACTTTAATTTTATGATTTAGTTTAAACATGCAACTGAAGCAGCTATAATGCTTATTAAATGTCTGCGTTAGAACAGGCACTTTTGCTACAAATATTCCAAGGACTTCTCCATCTTTGAATTCCAATGACAACGCGAGGGAATCGTACAGCGGCTTGTCTACCAATTCCTCAGTGGAGGTATGCGATCGGCATCATGTCGTGCCATGCATTTTGACAGATTTGGTTACGTACCGACGGTAACGACGTAAACCGTAAACATGGAAAGTGACTTCATGAATTATCAATATTGAAGTCATTTTCCAAATTGACGACTCTGTATCTATTTAATACAGGAAAAAAAACAGCCCTTGCTGAGTTTCTTGCCGGTTCTTCTCAGTACAAGGTCTCCCGCCGTAGATTTGCGAACCGATGGCGTAGCTTTTCGACATTCACAAGTGCTTGTAACAGCCCAGACTGAATAAATGATTTTGAATTTGAATTTGACATCACACTCCGTAGCCTATCCGTAGCCGACACAGTTAATAGCCAAGGATAAATGCCAATATTAGTAACAAGTTTCATTTTCCTATCATTTCGAAATTAAACCGTATTTATGTTGATGTATAAAAACTAGTATTTTAATCTAGGAAAATATTTTAAATTTATCAATTTCATTGTTTTCTGAAAAAATGCGATGTCCTTTATCTTTTGTATAAGTACTATTGAATAAGGTAAAAAAATCATGAGGGTGTTGTATGAACCTCGCCCCATCGTACAACAATCACAGAATACGTGTCAATTTGTTCATTGAAATCTAAAAATGTCTAAATTACATGTGTTAGTTACAAAAACTATAGGGTTTGCTTATTTTATTTTCGGTATAAAGTGTATTTATATTAATTTACAAATCATGTTTTCCACTAACAAAAAACATATTTCACGTAAACAAAATAGTATAACATAAACAATACTTGGTTTTAAAAATTATTGAGTAATAATAACAGTGTTAAAGGAAGGGCAAGAGATGCGATTTAATTGCGCAATGTTTAAAAATTACGCTTTCTGTTAAATTAAAAGTTGCCTAGTATAAAAACATTGTTATAGTATCGCTATATTTTTTTAAATTAATAATAATGAACAATACTTTATAAAATTAGCCTCACCGTATTGTTAATACTAATACAATATAAAGTTTGTTAATACAGTTGCTCAAAAAGTGGCGTATTGCAGGGACGTGTAGCGTTCGGGATCTGGGCTATTTCACACTCGTGCTTTTTTTTGCCTTTCCCGAACTCGTGCGTTTTCTTTCCCAACTGTCAAAATAATTTCTATTAAAAAAAAACAACCATGAAGAAATAGCTACGTTTCTTGGTCTGCTGGATGCTGAGTGTTACACTGGGCATAGCTTCAGAAGGACCTCTGCTACATTATTGGCAGATTCAGGAGCCAATTTGACGTCCTTAAAGCGACTAGGTGGTTGGAAATCGGACAAAGTTGCAGAAAACTATATTGGTGATTCATTAAACAACAAACTAGAAACTGGGAAAAAAAGATCACACAATCCTTTAATTTAAGGTTCAGTTCGTCTCCTTCACATGCTGAAGAGTACGTCGTCCATCTACGAGTACCTTCGTTGATAATGATAATTCATCAGATCCAATTCCATCAACTAGCAAACGCCATTTTATGACAAATATACATGAACAATCATACGAAATTAATAATAGTTTGTCTCAAACAGTAAATATGCAACCTAAAACTTCCCCAGTTAGTATAAAAAACTGTACCAATTTCAATGTATATGTGAATTATAACTTTTATAAAAAATAAATGATTAGTTAATTGAGTTTATAATGTTTTTATAATTTAAATAAATTGCTTCATTTTTTCGCAACTGTATTAAAAATAGTCGTTCAGTACACGTACGGAACCGTCATTGCAACTCGTTCCAACTGTCCGTACTAGTAATGAAATATACTATTTTAGCATTGCACTTGATTCAAATCTGACGGGTGGTGGGGTTTCTTCTGGATCTTGCTAAATCTGTTTATGAAGCACCTCTATTATAGTGCACACAACTAACATTTGTTTATATTGTCAACAGGTGACGCTGTCCATATCAATCTTGATTAGTCTCCACGTGTTCTTCCTGCTAGTAGTCGAAATCATCCCCCCTACTTCCCTGGTTGTGCCCTTACTAGGAAAATACCTCATATTTGCAATGATACTCGTATCTATAAGGTAAGTGTTAAATTCATTTGGAAATTGTTTTTTAATTTCATATCTATTAGGGAAACGAGGGAAACTATACCACGGTCTGATTCGGTTCCTTCGCCTTACCTAATTCTGCTATAAAACAACAGTTTCCGCATTACTATGTTCCGGCTTGAAGGGTAATAAATAAAAATACTTGTAGGCGTCGGAATTAGTGTGACTCATCTTTATAGGAAATTGACAACATACGATACACGATACGAGTATTGTGTATCCTGTGGCGGCTGCATATTTGAATGTCCCAATAACTACTATAAGCAACTGTAACCATTTACCATCATATGGGTAGTATGATTGTTTGTCAACATTTAACTATAAAAACCCTAATAAGAACTAGATAAATTACCGTTAATGTAATTTTATCATTATCTTACGTAACTAGTCGGTATACGAGAACTCACACAAACACCCACTAAATTTGATTTAGACATTAGTTTGCTATTTCTCTGGCAAATATTTAACTTGCCGATTACGAGAGCCAGCTACGAAAGCTGAAGTTGGGCGTCAATGTTTTGATATCGAAATGATTCTTAGAAACTCATATTCTGCAAAGCCTTGGTCACTGTACTGGGCATTTCATTTGTATTTTTTCACATTTGTTTTTTAAATTACCAGGAAACTATCATGCTACCTTTAGGCAAAGGTGTAATATTTGATTGTGAGTAACAAGCTAGAAATCTTATTGTGTCCCACTGTAACAGCGAAATCACTGTCGGCGAAATTGAATTCCCTTATTCGTCTCTTACGACATCTACGGGAAGACAAAGAGCGGTGACATCTATATTCTAATCTATTACTATACAAACAACATAATATATTTTTCTAACCTTATGTTGTGTAAATATATACAGTCTATTATTAGATACTAAAAAATATTAATTTTAAGGATATCGTTACGACATTAGTACAATGAATTACTTAATAAAAATTTGAATTATTGACGTATCAACCCAAAATAAGAAATTTCATGGAATAAAATATTCATTCGTACATTCTTTCGTTCGTCGTTCTTAATTTATTACTTGTTTATTCTATTTACGTTCAGAATTTTATTATTAATTTCTGGAAGAATTTTACATTAAAGTAAAAAGAAAAGTTTTTTATTTAATCCTTTTAAGCAGATAGGTCGTAATTTCTATTATTGCTTTTAAAATTCAGATAATTTGTATATATCATTAGTTTAAAGATTCTTTTTAATACTAAACAGAATAATTTGTTTTATTATTATTAATTTTTCCTTTAATTATTCAACTTTTGCACATGTATTTCATAAGTATTGAGTAGTTGCAAAGCTTGTTAGATTTGTTATTTGTTTATTTTTGCAAAATTACATTTAAATTTAAAAAATTAAGCATGCAATTTATCCTACAATTAATTAATTTCATTTCGTTAAGCCAACGAAGTGTGAGAAAAGCACATTTCACTATTTTGTGACTCTCATACGATACAGTTTTTCTATTTTAACTATATTGAACTAAGGATAGAGTAATTATTTTTTTAACACGAAAGAGTCATTTATAAAATAAGCACCAAAATAGACAATATAATATTTAATCATTCCGATACTGCACCTATATAAATAATTAAATCGTGGTCTATTTGAAACACTTAACACAAATTGTGTAAAATGTTACTATTGTTTAATTGTGTTTTAGCCATCAAGCAGTAATTTATACTATTATATAACAGTAAATACTTCTCATGACTATCACATTTATGCTGAAAACATTGTAATCATAAAAAAATATAACAAATAGCATCAGAATTTACGGGTAAACTTCAAAAGTAGGATAACACGATTGTGTGATAAGAGAGTTGATACGGTTGGGAAAGAAAGCAGCTGACCCGTCTTTATTTTCGTTTTTTCTTGGAACGTGATGGAAAAATAAACTCTGTGTTATTTACAGCTACATACTTTCTCTACACCAGTGTAGTGGATCAACGGTCAAATTCCCGCTTTTGTGGGCTTATACCCTGCAGTGGATATACTGAGTGAAACCATATATTTTTTTTGAATTACAATAAGTCACCTGATTATTTGGGGCCATAATCAACTCATTAAATCTGTAAGAGTTTTTCTGATTAATTCTGACCAGACCGGTCACTAATTACTGATTAGTGTCAGCTGCCATTAATACAAGTATAGGCTTGCCTTCGTACGACTTTGTTTTGGCTTATAATGTTTTAATTAGGAGAAGTATCGTTATCGAAATTACCTTGCGACTTTAATTAATATTATTTTATTTTCTTAATAAATACTGACTAATATTTATAGTATGAATAATATTAGTCAGGATTTATAACATAATGAAAAGAATTATAATATGAGAAATACATAGACCGTGCAAGACTTTTATTCCAGCAAGTAAATAATATATGACAATATGACTGGTTATTTAAAAGAAATATTTATTTTTTATTTATTTATATACTAATTTGGTACCTGTAGTTCTACACTTTTCACTATTTAACAAAAGCACCAAGGAATATGATGATAAACTTTTCAACAATTTTTTTTTTGATTGGCTGGTTATAAATTGTTTTTATTTGGTAAATAATTATCTGACAATAAACTGACAATTCATAATAATAAATCGTTTGTAAAATATGACAAAGTGGTTACTTCTAAAATCATTGACATTAACCAATCCCAACAAATTTATGTTTATAAAAGTTTATCAATTTTGTAATTAATTCCAATCTGTTAATGCTACATATATATTACACCTATTATTTTAATATATAATGATTGGTGCTTATATGATAGATATTTAGGAATTGTAGTTGGTTAATAACTAAATTGCATTATACAATTATATTTGTATGCTTCCGATGTAAGGAAGATCTGTAATTCATATTATTAAGTAACATCACATTGTTATATTCTGGCAAATAAATTATTTCTATTTCTATTGACTAACTTCAAGACTCGGCGGCTGTGTTGTGTTGATAATTCGGTATTTTGTGTGTGTTGTATGCACTCTATATATTACTTAGATATTTCTAAATACGTATATTGTTTAATTAGTATCCCAATAATGAACTATAATATCTTTTTCCAAACTCACTAAGGCAATTCTCACAGCGAATGCAAGGCTTAACGTGCTTACTACCTAGTTGTATTGAAAAAATACATTACAAAAACACCGAAAACGAATGTATTAAACGACGACAAAAGATATTTAAAAACACACAAATACGATAAGTAAACTTTCTTATAACACATTCATGTGAGCGTAGCTTTCGATTCACAATATAAGCAGTTGTGCATGGTCACTCCATACATATTTTAGAATGCTCATACATGTTGCATTTACGTTAATATATAATATTATTTATTTCATATCATTTATTTTGCTGTGATATATCGACATATCGAAAATCGAAATTAAGTTATACAAAGTTCTTATCAGATACTTTCTATATGGAACTACAAATTTAAGCAACGCCGTTCTATCAATCCTAACAAGGAATGGCAATCTAATTAACGACATAACTCGTCACCGTTATGAGGCATTCAAAACCAACATTTATTTTAAAAACAAAAACTTTAGAATGACATATTTATTTTATATCTTGTCATGTAAATCGTTTTTTTTACTATGTAGGCATCAGTAAAGTTTACTGGTACTTCATATCTATATGTATAGAACAATTTCAACGTGTATATACGATGTTTCCATGAACGTATTAAAAGACCTCAATAAATAAAGGAACCTCGTATAATCCTCCATAATCCCACAGACCTTCCAGTGCCGCGCAAGTTTTTCTTTTCTGGACACAATACATAAATAATCTGTATTACCTGCAAACACAATCGTTCAAAATATCTAAAGACATTATATCAATTCTCTTTTATATACTTTTACAAGCTTTTATTTAGTTCCACCATTGTTCCTCACATTTTTATTCTTCACTATCCGCCCTTATTTTTCCCTCTTCGTTTCGTTCCAGTATTTATTTTAAAACTTGAAATTATAACAAAAATATAAAACTCAATATAATGGTATGATACTTAAAGGTTTGATAATTCTACATAACTATGATCACACTAGAAAAAGGAGATTTATTGTCTAACAAATTATAAAACTTTCAATTGCTATAAATTTTCAAACTACTTCATGACTATTGTTATAATCAATATACATGGCCTTTATTTGTAACCCAGCAACCGTAGTGTAAGTGACACTACTATTTCTACCTCAGATTTGTTTATTTCTGATTCTGATTGCAGTGAATTTCGAATATCGGTAGTTACGCAATATAATTAAGTAAATCACTTCATTCCATAAGATGCACACAGATCAGTGCTCGAGAAATCTAATACCTATTAATATTCAACTAAGCATTTGAGTTTAGCATTCAACTTCGCATCCCAAACAAGAACCGCAATTAAATGCGGTTTAAGTGTCTTACTAAACCGACGAAGATAGACAAGGTACATAGAATACGGAACTTCGTCAGTTCCCGAATTCGTAGATAATTTCAAATATCCGAATGCCTATTTGTATTGTTTGCTGTAGCAGTTAACACTAAAATACATTTTGTGTCTTAATACACAGGCTTTTCAAACCAAATTTAGTAAATAGACAGAACGTTTGTATTCAATCAAATTTGTATAGATAGAGGTGGAAAAGAGTTCCTCAATTATTTTAATATGCGTATAACTTGCTTCTTGTATTACCACAAAATTAGATCAAATATGACAAAAGGAAAATCGTGAAAGTAGTAAAGTACTTCATTAATAAAATAATATTAATCATAATATGCCGCATCACTACCCAGACGGAAAATAACAGAATATTTATGTCATAAGGTGCTGCTGAATTGTCAGGAGACATTTCGTCATTAGTATTCCATTTCCGTTGCTTGGCAACCATGAGTGAATATCATATGAAAAACAATCACTTTTTAGAGTTATTCTAATAATATAATTAAAATTATATTGTGAGATCAATATGAAGTTCTAATTCTAACAAACGATAAGCGTGGCAAGACTAGGGGTTTTAGCATGGTTTTGTTAATATTAATAAATTGATATTTATCTTCAATAAAGACTAGTTAGTTCGAAGTTTAATATAAATCTTCAATAACGACTTCGCAGCAAAGAACAGTCAAAGAACCATCATTAAAAAAGATAATCCTTTAGAACGAAAGTTTTAATGGAAGAGAACTCCGTTGGGTTTTATTTATCGTTGAACCAGACCCGAATTAATTTATTATTCATCATAATAAGAAATATAGTTGTATAATCGAAGTGGAAAGTTTTATGATCATGACGGGAATTATGATCCTAATATTTTGTACCCAATAATCGTGATAACATGTATGAATCCCAACTAATATTATAAATGCGAAAGTGTGTTTGTTTGTTTGTTTGTTTATTTGTTTGTTTGTTTGTTTGTTTGTTTGTTACCTCTTCACGCTTAAACTACTGGACCGATTTCAAAAATTCTTTCACCTTTGGAAAGCTACATTCTCCCCGAGTAACATAGGCTACTTTTTATCCCGGAAAAATCGACAGATCCCACGGGATGCGCAATAAAAGCTTCGCTCAAAAACTACTGCACAGATTTTTATGCGGTTTTCATCAATAGATAGAGTGATTCTTGAGGAGTTTTGCGGCATTTTTTATCTCGGAAAAACGGATAGTCCCACGGGAAGCGCGATAAAATCTTCGCACCATAAACCGACTTCCGCGTATATGTAGCCGTGGGCAAAAGCTATGACCCTTAACCCTCTATACACCCAATCCCGAAATCCACGCGGGCGAAGCCGCGGGCAGAAAGCTAGTAACATATAATGTGAAACATCATAATATTTTTTATTTATTTATTGCATTACAATTTTGTATGATGGATAAATATCGCATCTTGTTAAGGTGTTACAATTTAAACAGGAATAGATATTTAATTATACTAATTACTTAAAATTTATGAAAAGCCTGATTCTATACCTAAATTAAATGACGATTCATTTTAATTAAAATAAATTATATTTAGTCGCATTATCAAGAAAACGACATGTTTATAGATATCGATTTATTAGTGTTAAAAACAAATTAAATGTATTAATATCAAATCAAATTTTATATGTCGTATTTGTCAAATTCTATTGTATAAAATAATTTCATACAATTTGATTATTGAATTAAATAAATTGCAACAATTTGCCTCAGGGGATCTTCTTTGCGTTGTCCATCGGCACATTGAAATTATGCAGCTGACTTTTATTTAGCAGATACCTTATGTATCCCAGCTACGTACTCGAACACTCATACCGGAAGCGCATCAGCGTATGTTCGTTCGAGAGGATATCTGCTGCTACTTGTTAATACTTGAATGCACTTGTCTAATTTTCTATACTTAGTTAATATTTAGGAGCACTATTTTGAACACAGAATGTAAAATAATTCAAGAATATCTTAAGATTCTGAATGAACGATTCAAAAAACCTGGCAAGGTAATAATAAATTTACTTTCCAGTAATATACTGTGCTTTTGATCCCATCAATAAGGAAAGAGGTAAAAAGTGCTTTTATAATCATCATATACTTAGAATGTATGTCGTGACTATTAGAACAAAAAATAAAATAATTACTGAATAAAATGTAATTTCACTCGATCAAGCGTATAGACGCTTTTAAATATATTTCTCAAGATTTTTTGGATAATAGATTGTTTTCCACAATATTTGCAAGCTTCCCCAATATTTTCAGACATTGAATTATCGTTGCCTTTTCAAATTTATTTGCAATGTAAATAATCCGTAAACAATAGGTACACCCAACCGAAAACAATGATCCCACGTTTCCTTTTTTTAAATTCAGAAGGCTTCCGCCTCTCTGACACACCCGTCTACTAATTTGCAGTAACGCTCTTGTAACGGCCAATATTCAATTTTAACAAAATTTTCGTCCACAATCGAACAAATATATATTTGGTTATTATTAATATAAACCGACCTATTAATTCACTTGTATTCCAAATTGAAAACAGTTTTAATATAAAATAGACGTGAGGTGCGCTTAATAGGTACCTATGTCGGCACAAATTAATGTATTCCTAATAGGTGGGAAGAAAAAATATTTAAAAAAAATCCTTTATTGACTTACGATACAAACACACCACGGAACACTTATAAAATGTGTTCTTTAATGCTTTAAGATCTCACATGATTGTGATTCTGTATGAAAAAAAGTTAAATTCATTGTACATAGTATATGTACAATGAATTTTAACTTCACACCAGAAATATCAATATCATTTCATTAAATACAAATCTTATCCAACATACATCTACATCAAAGCTACATCCAAATCTACAACATACCACTTCTTTAATAAATGTGTTCTTCAACACTATGAGAATTCGTAATATACACACTAATATAAGTCAGAATGTAAATAACATATATAAATAAGTCAGAATATTTAACGGTTCAACAGTTTCGTACTTCAAATGTATAACTTGACAAGCTGCCGGCTATACCTCTAATTCCTTGTAAACTAAATAACTTCTAATTCTAAAAAAACTAACTTTATACTAGAAAAAGAAGCAACATATATCATAAAAGATAAATCTAATGCAATACTTTTTCAACATATTTCGCCGTATTGTATGAAGCAATCTTAATTATGGACTATCTAGTATATATAATATTAAAACATTGCGTCACTGTAAACGTATTTCATTGTACCCTTAAGAAGGGTGTCAAATAAGAGGGAGTGAAGAATTTAATATGCTTCCGCAAACACACACCCTAGACGCCATACCCACCATTTTGGCAAATAGAATTCTTTAGGCGCCTTGTATCTGTGGTGACAAAAACAGCAAATTAAATCATTGAATAACTTTTTTTATTTTCGCGTCATGAAATTATTAACTAAACATTTCTATTTTCGTTTAAAATGCATATGGTATGGAACATCAATTTTCCTGATTACACATATACGGTGCAACGTGCCACGCTTTACACGAACCTTAAGATAGCTTTTATATCACACGTACTGTGTGAAGTTTTCATTCTACATATAGCTTGTGATGTTACTGACCGTACTTTCTTTTTCACAGTTTTTAATTTTATCTAGGACTTTATACTGTTGTAACTTTTGTATAAAGTGGGGTTTAGAGTTAGTATTTTAGAGCCAGTCTCTGAGTTAGGACAAAGGACTTAGTGAAGTTCTACCCCAGAAAGACAAGTGTCAGAAAGACTGTCATTTTCGGTGTGTGAATTGAATTCGGGCGTTCTAAATAGACCGATGGTATACTTCAATCGTAGTCAGCGCCTGATATCTGATTAAGTTAAAATTAATTCGCATAGAAAAAAATAATATTTGATGAATCCAATATCAGCCAATTTCTTTTAACCTTCTCTAAACGAGGGTATTCCAGAAATCAGTTTACAACCTGTTGACCCTTCGCCATCTTTCTCGTCACCTCCAAATGATATGACCTATGCACATCACTTGGACTTGGTTAGAACTAGTACAGTTTTTGCCGTACTCCCGCACCTCGAAGCTTGGCTCCACGGGAAGGAGGAGGTCACCTACCGATTGACTCAGATACTCACCGGGCACGACTGCTACGGTGAGTATCTGTGTCGAATAGGACGGGAGGGATCGACACATTGTCACCACTGCGCATCCGACCTCGACTCGGCCCAGCACACGCTGGCGGAGTGCCCCGCGTGGGCCTCCGAGCGCCGAGTCTTGGTCGCAGAGATCGGGCGAGATCTGTCTCCGCCGGCATTGATTGCGGCAATGCTGGCGGACGAGGGAGGTTGGAGGGCTGTGGCCTCCTTCTGTGAAGCAGTGATGCTCCAGAAGGAGGCCGCCGAGCGGGGTCGGGAGATGGCCGATCCCGCTCGAAGAAGGCGGCGCCGGGCTCGGTAGCACAGCTGCGGCGCCGCCGCGGATCGCCGGCGGGCGCGAGAAGTCGCGACTGCTACGGCGACCCGGGATGGACCACGCCTCTTCCGTGGCCGGGGGGCGTCGTCGGTGGAGGAGACCGGGGGAGGTAGTAGCCTCCCCGAGGAGGGCTCCCCTCTAGGCAGGGGAGCGGAGGCTGGGGGTTCCCGGAGGTGGCTTGCTGTTCCCGGGGGCTCCCTACATGCCTGAGGAAGGCCATCCCTGAGGTTTTTAGTGGGTAGGCCTCGCCCTTCTGGGGAGGAGAGCCCCACATAACCCCGGCTCGTCACAGCCGGGGTATGCAATTTAATGCATTTTCCTCAGGGGAACAAAAAAAAAAAAAAAAGGACTAGTATAGTTTAGTTTCAACCTTCATTTGTTTTACGAATATGCAGACGTTGTTTCCTGGGCGCCACGATATTCCCAACTACAAACACACCTCGAAAAATCACGAAAAATCATTTCGCTCTAGGTAGGAAGTGACTAAGCCCCTAATATTTCAGAAATCTAAAAGCGTTGATTACCACTTACCCATCAGGTGATCCACTCGCACGTGTGCCAAGGGTTACAAAAAAAACCTTTTCAATCATTGAGAATAAAAAATACAGTTATACACACTTACTAAATAAATATGTTAAAATTCTTACCAATTTCCACCACTATAAACACCGATATTTTCTAATGAGATATAAAATTAATTTTAACAATAAAGACATTTGTTATGATTTCAGCATTAGCTGGATAGAAATTTAGATCCCTAAAATCAACCCTCACTTTTGCTGCTCATAAAGTAATTATATCTTTAATACGGCGAACAATTTGAAAATTGCTGTGTCGGCCCTTTCACAACCTTCGCTATTACCATATAAATTAAAAAGCAGTTCTACAAACAAGATATTTGATTATACTCGACGAGTTAAAAACTCAAATCCAATTTTCATCGAAATCAACATACTTTTTGAAAGGTAGAAAATTTATATAACCTTTAATATTAATATAGTAGTAGTGCCTTTTAGGTGCATTAATACAAGAATCAAAATCATATGTATTTTATTCAGTTTTATAGTATAGTACCTACCTATTTATTAAGAACTAGCGGACCCGACAGACTTCGTCCTGTCAAAAAGATTTGTACAATGGCAGTTTTTTGTTCATAATTATTTTATAGATAATGTCGCATAGCCAACCAAATCGCAAAAAAAGTCTAAATGACCTATTATTACATTTTGTGGCTATTCAATTTTGGAACGTGGCATTAAATCCTCCAACGATGTATTCTGTGCTCCAACGTACGCACGCACACTGTTTTGATAGATATGATTGAATTTCAACTATATATAGCGTTAATAAAGCGCAAATTGACTCTTTGATGTTAGGGACACGACTTCATTGCTTAGACTACAGTGAGTGCTTGCAATATGAACTTTATACAATAACAATAAAGCTCAATTCGACTGTACGTTTTAGTTAGAAAACGTTTGCATGGGAAAATAAAAGGGCTGTTTTTAGGGTATTTCCGATAATTATTGGAATTTTTCTCACTGTAAAAACCCTCCTTGAACTTCAACGAACATTAACAAAAAAGAATTGGCCAAATTGGTCCAGGCGTTGTTGAGTTATGAGCTTACCAACACATTTTGCGATTCATTTTTATATATAAGATTTGTTTTCACGTGCCTGATGTCACCACTGTGGCAAGCAGAATACCAGTGCAGCAGGCTATGCTCGCTGCTTACACTGAGCTTGCCATAATTTTGGTATCACGCAGCGGTATTTCCTTAAATACCTATTGATTGTTTTTGTCATTGTTGTTACCTATTCCGTTGTGTGGTCCAAAATAAATGTATTTCTTTCTTCTTTCTTTCTAAAGAGTAAAGTTTAAATTTGCAGGTAAGAATACTTTAAGCGGTGTAAAATGTCTTATTACTTAACCTTTTAAACAAACACTTCATGTCTCTTTATGATTTTAAATGCTTAACAATATCTACATTTTAGCTAATGGTTAATGGTCACGTTAAGTGTAGAAAAGAGTATCTTGGTGATTCTTACAGCACATTATTAACCGAAGCGTATTATCTCGATCGGTAAATACTGAAACTGCTTATTCAGGACGCAACGCCCCAGCCGAGTCTATGGTTAGTGATGGACCATACGTTACGACAACCCAATATTTTAATGGGAATCACATTAAAATTCATCTTACATGCTTTATCTATGATACCATCAAATTAATTAGTGGGTAGGCCGGTCCTCTTGACCGGAGAAACCCACACACGGACGCGTCTTGCCAGTGCGGTGTCATGGTGCACAAGGTCGCATTTCCCCCCTCAAAAAAAAAAAGTTTTTACCGAATAAACTTTAACCAGGGTAATCTGCCTGGATACCTCCGTCTTAATTAGTTCTGCAACAAAATAGTACGCAAATCTGTGTTCCTCTTTGAAAAACAATAAAATTGGTGGGTACCATAGTTTACATTTTATATCACAAATTTGTAACGTGTATAAGTTTTATGATACTATTGTACGTAAATAAATATAATTATAAATAACAAAAATATATCAATTAACGTTAATCTACTCTATATATAAAAACAATAAGTTTTGATACAAGGTTGAGAATGACATTATTAGTCACACATTAGGTCACTTAATAAATTGTTAACAGCAAAGGCAAAAATAAACCGAATTTTATGTCGAAGATTGAAAATATTATATAAACTTAAAATCCAAACGCAGATTTGATTGAAATTAATAATTGCCCACTGCTGCTAACATCTATCACCTTCCTGTGATCTTCTAAATCGCCGGTACACCTTGTTGGAAGCTTACTAACGCTACATTTTTGTATGAAGTGAAGAAATGTTGTGCGAATAATAAGCTCTGCCTATTACTACTTAAATTCCCCTCTAAAAATTTAAAAAATTTTGAGGTCTATGTCGGTGACTCTGATTCTTCTGCGGATTTTATCATTTCTGTTCTGATGCAGGGAAACTCCTACCCTACCCTTTGAGTAACTTTCAACCCCCTTATAACACCGATTATAAGTAGCCGGGTTCGACTTCAAATGTCATCATTAACAATATACGGATCATGTACGGATTATAAAAACAGTTGTCACAGTGGTTGTTGATTGATCGGCTATTTCGCTATGAAGTGCGAATTCAATTCTCGCTTAGACATATGTTTCATATGACAAGCAGATATTTATTATTGTAATTATAATTACACCCACAAAACAAGATAAAATCTCCTTAACGCTTCCGTTTCCGAAAAAACCTTTAATAAAGAAAAGTTTTTGTATTTAACCACTGCGATGGACGGTCCGAGAGTATGCCGCATAACTTGTCGAATGCTGTCCAGGTGGGTTGGATCCGTCCATTAACCGTCGTTTAGCTTTCTGGAAATTGCACCCGCAGAGTTAGTTTTAGTTGCGACTACACTGATCTACGTGTCAAGGGATCGCTCTGATTATTTGTTTGGACATCATCGCGGTATCAGTCGATTCTTGTAACAATTAGAGGTAGAAGTAGAGTCTATTTGTTTGTCAATATGACCCTAAAAAAAACTTCTAAGTATCGTGAATATTAATTGTATTACTTTTTTGATAATGTTATAACGTGCAAAATAAAAATGTAGATTTCATTATTTGTTTTAGACTCAACGGCATCAGGTACGGCAACGTGTCGATATGCAGGAGTTTAAATTATATTATTGTTTTTAATTAAATTTCATTATATATTTATAGTACTAGAAATTCGCAATAAACTCAGATGATGTTTCAAAATATATCAAAGCTTTTATATAATTTGACAAACAATAGATTGATAACAAATGAAAGAAGATAATAAAAGATATATAATCCGAATACAAAAAATATTGAAATAAATAAAAAAATCGTTAGGTACATACATATTCATTATGAGCATTGTAACAGAATACGTGCACAACTTCAAATAGATTGTATATTAACTGGAAGCCGCGGGCACATCCCTATTGCGGTATTTCCGGGTCCCGCCCTGCGATTGCCCTTGCTCAATAAATCTTGATTAATTGCCATCACACGCACGCTACATGTACATATGTATTAAAACTATTAGGCACTTGTTACTGCTCGCATGCTAGTCTAAAATTTGTGAAGAGTTTATTGCAAATTCAGTTTTTAAAATCTATGATCAACATAAAAATTTACAGACACGTATACACACCGAAGAAACTGTAATGTAAAATAAAATACATCTATTGATTACCTAAATAATAAGTCAGACTACAAAGATCTGAGGATAAAGGTGACAAGATCCTCAAATCCACAAATCATAATTAAATAATAAATTGTGTCATGTTGTGAATTGTGTAATGGTCTAATAGGCCAGGCCTCTAGGCCTATGGCCTATAACGCCACAGAACATACGCCTTTAAAAGACATCAAAGACGCCATGGTTAGAGTCCACTACGGGAAAAAGGTCAGAAATAACCTAGTACGCCACACTGTTCTGAAACTGTTACGCGGTTACGTCACAAAGCCCTGCTAGAGACAAGAACGTATATAAACTACCAGCGGAGGGCAACATTTAATCAGTCTCCATTAGTAAAGTGCATAAAATGCCTAGAGTGCAGTCAAACAAAAATTTGCAATAAGAAAGATTAACGCTGTATAGTAGTTGTATAAACAATGATGGATTGCAAATCTGCACTAATATTATAAAGAAGAAATATTTGTATTTTTATATTTTTGTATGTAACGAATAAACTCAAAAAGTACTGGACCGATTTTCTTTTTATACCGACCGATTTAGAATAATTCATTTTTCATTAGAAAGCTACATTATCACTGAGTAACATAGGTTATATTTAGCACTAGATTACTATAGAAATCTTTAGAAATTCTTATTAAAACCAACCGAAGGTGTAAAAAAAATTGCCATAAAATGTCTTTCATCGCATACGCTGCGAAGAGTCTACCCGTGCGAAGCCGGGGCCGCTAGTCAAATAATGAAGGTAATCCACAGTAGTAACTGAAGCTAGCAAGCGCCTATTTATTACTTACCTTTATTTTGTAATTACCCAGAATCGCAAAAATGGAATTAAATTTTCCGCTACTGCTAAGGGCATCATAGTGTCACCGCTCGGAACGACCTGCCTTTTTCTTTTTTTTTTTTTTATTTTGTTCCCCTGAGGAAAATGCATTAAATTGCATACCCGGCTGTGGCGAGCCGGGGTTATGTGGGGCTCTCCTCCCCAGAAGGGGGAGGCCTACCCACTAAAAACCTCAGGGATGGCCTTCCTCAGGCATGTAGGGAGCCCCCGGAACACAAAGGCCACTTCCGGGAACCCCCAGCCTCCGCTCCCCTCTCTAGAGGGGAGCCCTCCTCGGGGGAAGCTACCACCTCCCCCGGTCCCCTCCACCGACGACGCCCCCGGCCACGGAAGGGGCGTGGTCCATCCCGGGTCGCCGTAGCGGTCGCGACTTCCTCGCGCCCGCCGGCGACCCGCGGCCGGAACGACCTGCCTGCCTTTTTCCAAAGCTTACATCATTCCGAATCAGCAACCAACGCTCGATTAAAACTTAAGTCTTAGTAACAGATTAAAGGTGAAGGAATGCGCTAAGTTAGTCGAAAAACAGAGCAGCTGAGCTAGACGGGACGGGTGTGATTCTAAATTATTTTAGTCCACTCTGAAGGAAAAGAAGATTTTAAAGCTATATATAAATATAACTATTAGTAATTATGAAAAATAAATTCGAGTTGAGTGTGATTTGAAGCCGCGTGGTCACTTTCAACACATCGTATTAACGCCTTGACCAGTTCATTTACCCAACTCAGAGCTGAGCCAACTTAGACTTATATAAATACAAATAGTCAACATATTGCCTTATTAAGCCATGGTAGACTTCATTCACTATTAATAAGGACGTATTAAAATAGATTTCAGATATCATTCAGGTTGAACACGCAGGTTCGATTCCTTTCCGAGACGGATTTTTGTATTGTATTGATTGTATTGTATTGATGTTCTTACTAAAGCTCTACATTAAGTTATATACTTATTAATGTTCATGTTCTCATGTTATTTAAATATTCAACAAATTATCCACCTCAAATTATTAATGTACTTCAACAATCATTAATAAGTAATAACATTAAAAAAATAAATTTATAAAAGTAATTACTTCTTTATAGAATGCCTGGAAGAAGAGAGAGAATCTTTAATATAGAACTATAGGTGAAAATGGGAGTATAATGGGAGTACCTACTAGTTGATTTAGTCGCAAAAAGTTTATTGCTTCTCGACAATAACGTTTATTTGTCAAAACATCTTTATACAATCGTAGATCGCTTAGTGGCCGTCCTAATATTTTATTCATCAAGCACCGACCAGACTAAGCTATTCCAGAATGTATCATTGTGAGCATTTCTTTTTATCACGAATCTGAAATCGGAATTTCTAATACCGTTTTAGGTGTCATGAAATATTTATTAGCAATTTACATTGTAATATCCGAATAAAAATATTGCTTATACGTGCACTTTGAAATAGCGCTGTAAATTTATTCAATCAAAATAAATCACTGTGCCAAAAAACTGTAGTTTTGTTATTGTTTTGTATTCTGCTTACATAATTCTAGACTATGTTTTATTTTACACATATTATGGAATATGAATTTTTCTTTTTTACGTTCTGCAAGAAGTCTGCTTTTGCTTCATATATACATTTCAATTTCAATATAAAAATTCCATAATTCAACCTTATCCGTTAAATCTGTTCAATAATATTATTATTAAAAATAATCTCTGAACACTTACAAACTTAATGATATAATTTGTCATAATAACTATAAATTTGAATTTTTTTTCGTACACACTCGTAAACTTTATGCCTTATTTAATTTAAGAGCTATTGAAACTATTTATGTTGCACATTGCATATTGCACTATAGAGTTTTAAACCGTACAATACAATTTTAGTTACGGTTGAATTTCACAATCATTTACAAGAAAAAGGCTTAACTACTACTATTCTTGCGTTCGTTCGTTAGTTCTTGCCTAGAAAGCATGTTTTAATTAACCTAATGTCTATTGACAGATATTTATAAAAGTCATAATATATACTTTCTTGTGTATATTAATAATAAATAAGAAAAACGAAAACTGCAGCATACTCTGACCACCACCGAACTTCTAAACCTGGTATGTAACATCTTACACCTCACGGCTGTTTTGAGATAGCAATACCAACACTTGAACTGCTTAATCTTGAACTACATTCCATATGCATGAATACCTACACGAACTTCGCACATGCACAAAATTAGAAATTGATTTCTACACTTTGTTGGCAACGCCATAATAATTTATGTAATAATTGATTAATAAGGTAGGCAAAGGAATTGTAAGTTATTATTAAAAATTAACAATTTCTTAATAAATATATAATTTATAGAAGTCTAAGAAATAACAATAAACGGATACAAACCTACTATTATAATGGAAGTTGGGCTCTAACTTTTTGTTCTGAGCATCTTCCAATTGCCTTTTGAACATTTAATTTATGTATTACTATGTTAATATATTTATTATATTATTTATATGTAAGTATATTATAAATATAAAATTATATGTATTATTAATGTAAGGTTAATACGGTTGTCTTCGTTGTATTTTAATTTTTCTCTTTGTGTTTTTATTTTTAGAATTTATTTTGATGTTAATAAGTGCTTGTAACGGCCTATATGCAATAAAGATTATTTTGATTTTATATGGTGTAATTGTTTCTGTCAATTTGATATTGAATGCAAAATAATGGGCTTTCAAAATTTTAGCTATTAGGTAGAAGTGTGCCTGTTCGGTACAAGAATGACCTATTCTCCCTTTAGTAACCTGTTCGAACTAGTAATCAATAATCCAGATCGTAGTCCGCATTTTATAAGTTTAATATAGGCAGACATTTAAGTTAGTAACTAGTATTTAAGTAAAATAAAATATAGAGACATTAGACATACCTATACTTATGCCCTCGACATTCAGCCTACATATATACACCGTAATACTAGTACACAGTACTAGCGTACCACCAGCAGACCAACATTCTTGTCTTGGAGTTACTAAAATTTGTACCTCTCGTCTGGAATAATTTACAGGCTTAAGGGTGTCAAGACCCCGTTGACAATCACCTGTCACGCTATAAGTAAATTTGCTTAATTATGCCTAAGTGAGCTTATGTAAACTTATTTATCAAAAGTAACCCTTTGCTTGCTAATGTCTAAAATATTATAAACAGTAGCAAGATATTATTGCACTATAGAATAACAATTTTTCATATAACAATTGGAATATTACTACAATAAAAAATAGCTACACAAACATAAATGAATTACCGGCACGTTATTTTGAAAAACTTGTAGCCAACAACCTACTCGTAAATGCGGTCCAACGTACGACGCCAGCCAAGCATTTCACCACAAAAATGTTAAATGTACTTAAAATATTAAAAAGTTTAATAACATAATCGCTTGGAGCTCTATCAATTAAAAGGCCAGTACTACAACTTCTAAATTACCTAAACTAATTAATTTATATTAAAGTAATATGCTACACTATGACTGCAGTTTTTTTAAGTGTTTTAGTGACTGCGGTGCCTGCAATTGGGCAACGAAAAATATTTCCCATAGTTTGAAGGACAATTGTATATTTTTATTAGTTATCTCATATATTATATTCCTTACTGAAAAATCAGTCTTAAATTGTCATAGTGGAGTATTCAAGGAATAAAAAATAGAGTTTATAAAAATTGTTTCTAGTATAAATTCGTCTGTGTATCGTTCAAAGTATTCAAAGTGTCGCTTTCTATGAAAAAAAAAATTATATGAAGTAATAAATTGCTGAGCGTATTCATTTAACAGACATTATTGGAAGTCAAAATTGAGATGCTTACTCTTTTTCCTTTGTAGCATATGCGTGACCGTCGTCGTGCTCAACGTCCACTTCAGATCGCCGCAGACGCACAAAATGTCTCCGTGGGTGAAAAGGGTTTTTATACATATACTGCCGCGACTGCTATTCATGAAGAGACCACAATACAAGTTTGACACCACCAGGTTAGTAGATAATATTGTGCTTATTTAATTAAAATACTACAATTAGTATTTTAAGAAATGTCTATGTAAATGTTCTGATGTTGTTGCTTTAGTAAAGAATGCTTTCAAATCAATGCCTAACACAGTAAACGAATAATATATGTATGTATAGGAATTTCGTCCATCTTGTGATTTAGTAAAATACCTATTACCATTATACCTATTACCTTATACCTATTACCACGCTTATTTCCACCGAAAGCTTAGGTGAGACGTATAATAAATCCCAGGTAACAGGGAGCAGGATTATTACCATTGTCTGAGTATTTACCAAAGATTTAACTGTTGTTAATTCCGTTAGTTTTGTCTTACGACATTCACGAGAAGAAACAGAATAAATACATCATCACAGTTCATATACACAAAACCTAACCTAAGAAACGACGAATATTATTCAATCACACTGGCCTGCAGATTGGTTTTTTTCGCAGGTGTATGCAGGTTGCCTCGCTATCTTTTCATTCACCGTAGAGGCATCGAATAAATGTATTCTTATGAAATTCGAAAAATAAAAGTCTTCGAAATGTGGGAAACTGGGATGACTACGGACCTCCCGATTAGAAGGTTAAGGAACATATATAGTGCCTAGACCACATCGCCACCGACTATCGGTGACATATGTATTCTTTATCCGCCATGACACGGACAACTGTATAACTATTATAGCTATTAGATATTGGGTATATTCGAAAGAACAATAAAAATAAATATTAGACAACCGAAATAATAGACTGCCTGGAGAAAAACTGCCGCAGAAGTAACCGCAACCGAGTAACTTGTAATTTGTGCTCTTACGATTGGATTAGACTTTCAGGCGTTTGAAGCGCCTACGAAAAGACGTGCCCAGAGTTCTAATGGTATCCTAATGGTACTACCATAAATTACGCAAAAAGATGTGAGACCACTGACATTCCGTGCATCCATATTTTATAGTCATAACTTCTCAACAGACAACCGACTTGCTTGGAACAGTATTTCAAGCGTCACATTCGAAGTATGAAATCCGTATTTATTGTGAACGCTATACGAGCCGTTCAAAGATCAAACAGCTGCACATTGAGCTTTCTATATAAAAAAAAATCAAAAATCAAAAATTTATTCTTCAAATAGGATTTTACAATCACTTTTGAATGTCAAAGATGCTACGCCATTGGTTCACAAGTCTACGGCGGGAGACCTTGTACTGGAAAGAACCAGGAAGAAAATCAGCAAGGGCATTTTTTTTTTCTCCCTGTCATCATTACAGAGTCGTCAGCTGGAAGCCGGCTTCAGATACACAGTCTGAACCCAACTTTCGATACAAATTATAACAAATATATATTTCCGTCACAAGAGTCATATCGCATTAAACAAATCTGATATGTACCTATATGTCCGGTACAAAACAAAAATATCATTTATTAAAGAATCATTAAAATTATATATCGCAAAATTTACATGCAAGCATGTAACATTATTCAGGAAATTAAATATCGCAAAAATTACATCCAAACATTTTTATCATTCAAGAAATCATTGACCTTGTAATAATACCCTTTGTAAAGCAGTCATATTTTCTGGAAGTGTGTTATAAAAAGTTACACATTTCCCTAAGAACGAACCTCTTGTTTTTTGAAGCCTGTATGTTGGAACGGCAAGCTTATTTTTATTTCTCGTGTTTAAATGATGAATTTGAAAATTTGTATTAAATGTATCGTAGTTCTTATAATCATATATTAAATTTTCGTAAATATGGAATTTATAGTATTCAAAAAACTGTATATTTTAATTCCTCAAAAGACTTCCTTTTTCATATATACAGGGAGGCTGTATACTAGGATTGATGAGTATGCGTATCTCAGTTTTACTTATTTCTGGCGCAAAACGGCAACATTCGCATTTCGGTGTAAAGAACAGGCATTGAAATTACTGATTAATGTGACTTTACATCTTATGCCACATGTTGTATATATACCTACTGGGTTTTGTGAGAGTTGCAGATTTGCTGCGAATGAATAATTTTTTTAAATTCTTATTTTAGTAGCTTTGATATAATAAAATAACATATTCATATAAAAAGTTACCTAACTTTCCTTAATTTTATATGAATAACAACAACTATGAACGCTATTTATTTTTAGAATTCATTTGCCATTTCTGGATATTTTACAGAATGAGAAATAATATCTTAATAATAAATACGTTAAAGGAGCTTTAACATATTTATTATAGTGCAAAACACCCGTAATTTGTTTTCACGTACTGTATCTCATAATCAAAATAATTCTCATTCTGTCCTCAGCATAAAATCATCCATAGCCATATACTTCCTGAAAACCATTAACATTGCCGAGCCCTGACCGACATCCCGCTGAAACGTTGTCTGCGTAAGATCCCGTAATTTATGTTCGGCTCAGCGAAGGATGTGCTACGTCATCGTTTAGTCATCTTCGCTGTCTTCGGCAATTAGACGATTCTTTTTGTGTCATGCTAAATTCTTAAAAAAAATTGTATCTCGCCATAAGACAATTTTTTCAATGTTGCTAAAAATTTTAATATCCGTCATTTTTGTTATATACATATAATGTAAAAAAAATTAATTAATACTATACATGTAATATATAAAATAATATACATTTTTATATTGGTTTATATTATCAAACCTTATAAATTATTTGTTGTTAAATACTAATTGATATTATAAAATAAGTATTATTAATTGTTTTGTTTTAATACTTTGAAAATGTAATAACGCTTTAAATTTAATTTCTCAACATCCCTGCGATTATTAGTAATATAATATTTACTTAAAAATAATATGCCATGGATACTACAGAAGAGATTAATTAAATCTGGTTTTAGAATATTTATGAATATCGCTGGTAGAGTGCAATTTCTTGTAAATTATATTAAGACCAACCCTAGTTTAACCCTAGTAAGGGTAACTTTTGATTAACGACCGTGCTGATAACTTTCGGAAATCTTACGCAGCAATAATAATGAATTACGACCTGAATTTTGTCACTTCAAAAGTAGTAGATAAATATCGATAAGAAATTTTACCTCTTTAAGTCTGGAATTAAAATAGTATATTTATTTTTAAATTATGGAACTTGTTTGGTTATTTATAGCTTCATACATATTGAATAATATGAGGTTGGTAAAAGTCAATGTTCAGATATTCTTTCACAGAACGCCATTTCCTTTTCAGTTTTGAATTATTTCATAATCACAATTATTTTTAAATAATAGTAAAAGATCGAAACTGTTAGGCCGAGGTAGAGCTTTATTTGTGTTTATGGTCTGGAGGAGTATTTTACAAAATATCAATAAGTTTACGTGCGCTGTAACAAAAACAAAGCCTTTAGCCAGACAAAGTATTACAATTGAATTTTAAATGTATTTTTGAAGGTCGTTACGGTTTGTGAATTTCTAACAGGAGATAGAATATTATTCTGGTATCGTGTACACTTATATTACAATACAGGATCTTAGTATATGCTTCAGTAGTACTTCAGTTCAGTAGTCTTGTATGCAGGGGAATTATACTTACGGGTAGGTACCCCCGCGCGTTGCATGAATTATAATTTACATCTTCATATCTAAAGAAGTTTCTTTTTTTTAAATTCCTATTGAGTACATTATATCAGTTATACAAATCTTATAAAACTGCAAAAAATTACCCTGTAAGGGCATCGGAAAATACATAACAAATTAAACAGTCAATTTTATATTAAAATATTAAAATCAGTACCAACGTAGGTAGTGTACACGCAAAAACTATTTTGGTTAATTAGGTATAGTTGATGAATTATTGAAAAGTAAAGTGTATGACACTCGGGCGTAGCGTGGGGTGGGCGTTGACACAGACAGTAGTCTGTGTACCTAGTAAGCAGCCTACTACTACTAAGTAGTGGTGGTTTGTTTAAGCGCTGGCGGCATTGAGTACACGAACCCGCCAATAGTATTTTGGAGAGAATAAAAGTAAAGACGTTGAAAGAAGAATGTATAAAAGCGGAGTATGACAGAAATCTAAGCATGAGATTGAATAAAATAATGACAATGTGGAAGATGTATGGGAGAGTTTTAAGAAATGAGGAAAAAAGAGAGAAAATAAAGCGACCAATGTATGTTTTGTGAAAAATGTTTAAAAAAATAATCCAATAATATTTGACAACCAATTGGCGAAAAAATGAAAAATCCTAATGAACATTGATACATGAATGGCAGATTCCAAATTCAAATATATTATTTTGTTTATTTTAATTGTAATAGCAGACGTACACTGGGATTCCATATTTAAAATAATACTTTTGATCAGATAAAGGGTACAATGCACTGTTCGTGGAATGAGGAAACGGTTTTTTTTTTGTTTTCTCTCAGGAGAGAAGTATTCTCATGGATATCACCGCAAGCAAATGCGGTGATTGTGCGTATTCTAGAGCAATCGAGGCGAGGTCGTCTGATGTGACCTACCCATCAAACGCAGCCTAAACATAATAATAACCTTGTAGTGAGAGCGACCGCTCCTCAAGAAAGTGCGCTGCACGATGGCGCGGTGTAAAACCGCTTTTCTGTACATACTGTAACCAACTGCCTGTTTATTAACAGTTGTTACAAACACATTTTACTCAATGTTCTCTTATTTAATATAAAATGTGTCCCATAATAACATTTTCAACATTCATTTACACACTTTTCAATATTTAAGTTTCCATCATAACCCCTTTTTTTTTTTTTTTTTTTTTTGCGGGGGGAAAATGCACCCTTATGCACCTTGTCACCGCGCTGGCTAGGCGCGGCCGTGAGTGGGGCTCTCCGATATAAGACCGGCCTACCCACTAAAAACCCCCCGGTGTCCTTCCAGCCCATATCGGAGCGTGTGGCGGGGTGCGCTTTCGCGATTCTACCGCCACACGCTCCCAGGCCAGCTCGACCTTGAACGGCCGAGCCTTCGCCAAGGGGGGGATTGTCCCAGACACCAGGACAATCCCCAGGTAGGGAGGCATCACAGCTGCGTGCGCGGTAAGCCAGCCGCGCACGCTGCCTTTCCATCAAAACCCCTAAAATTATACTTTCTGTATGCCTTTTATCATTAAATCTGATTTGTGACTTATAAGCATATACTTGAAATTGTTTAAAAAAGTTTAACAACTTCACTTAAAAATATTTTAATAGCTATGAACTATAAATTTATAACACATACACATACTAATTTAAACTAACATTTTGAACTATTATAACTACTATAACGAACTAAACCTTAAGTCTAACTTATATTAGCCAGAAACATGGTTACCTAAAGGATGGATCAAAGACTCACACATTGAGAACCCTTCACCTCAAAGCACACTCGGATAGGATGGGCTGTCCTAGCTACTTATGCAACTCCAAGACTCCGAGTCAGAGTATCTCTTAAGCAGCCAGCCAATCAAAATGAGATGCAATATTAATATGAGTAATTAATTGGCAATTGGCGTTGAATAATCGATGTTGCGTCAACGGGTCGATCGTTCACGTTTATACGACGAACGAATTTGTATACTAGATAGTAAACAAATCTAAACCTTAATTATTCACGCGAAATATCACAAAATTTACTTTATTGCTAGTACCTTCGGGAAATAGTTTTCAACATATGAAAGACATTAAACCTTTCGCTTTTTGGCAACGTGTATAATAATTATAAAGAATAAGCATAATTAAGTAAGTCTATGATGTTATGATTTAATTTACAAAATGTAGATAACTAAAGCGGCGTACTACATGCAATGAACCTATCCAGTACAACCAAAAGCAAGGTAACGATATACTGTCTACGTACATATAAGTTGAAAACTGAATAGGTCTATTGTCTAAATATTTTCTTTTTTCTATAATTCGTAATTTGCCACTTCTGGACTTACTTATGAAATGGACTTAGGATAGAATGTTGAATTGAATTTAATCATAGAATATTCTATTGTGAGTATCTATATCTAAATATTATTACAGCAATGTAAAAGATTTTAAATTAAAAGACAACTGTATATATTAATAAAATATACTCAGGTAGTATTCCATTACATGGCGCGTCGACATCTCTGACATAATTCACTCAGCAAATGGATCTCTATTAGCGAGGCAAGTGTATTAGTCTGCGTTAGAAACCGGATACCGCACAATATTTCCAACATCACCAAAACAGTGAAGTAGTTAATAGAACACTGTTGTAAGTGATTACTCTTACATACTGTGCTACTTTGTTTTTATCTGAACTGTAAAAAAAATAAATATTCATTTCTTTTAAATACAAGTAACCTCACTAACAAAATAATACGTAGGGGACGTATTGTAAAATTGAAATTATTAGTTATATACGTAAGTATATAACTAATAATTTCACTTTAATAATTTCACACTAAGACACAAATTTGCGCGTTCACCGCTAAAAGTTACCCTTTATAGCATCACCTCGATTTGAAAGCTCTCCCTTAACTGCCTCAGCCAGTATTGGAATTCTCGCTGTGGACATATCGAGCGAAGTACAGTTCCGCGGTCGCCTAGAGGGTAAGGCTAAAAGAAGCTTGGTGTCCTCAATAGATCGAGGCGGTATTTCACACCGGCCCACCGAATGCAACTCTATAAGGCGCAAGTTTGGCCACATAGGGAACATTGTTCCCATCTTTGGGCAGGGGCTCCCCAGTACCAGCTTCTCCCTCTGGACCGCATCCAACTGAGAGCCTCTCGAATCGTCGACTACCCGGATATTTCATGTTGGCTAGACTCCTTGGCGCTGCGTAGAGATGTAGCTTCGCTATGTATTCTTTATCGCTTATATTACGGGGAGTGCTCCGAGGAATTGTTCAGATTAATTCCTGCTACTAGTTTCCGTCACCGTCCTACGCGACACAACATTCATCCTCATCATCTACACGCATTGCAGTCCACCACAGTGCGTTTTTCCAGGAATTTTCTGCCACGCACTACTAAACTGTGGAATGAATTGTCGCCTGCAGTATTTCCGAAACGATGCGATATCGAAACCTTCAAAAAAAGAGCATATTCCCATTTAAAAGGCTGGCAACGAATCTGTGACTCCTCTGGTGTTGTGGGTATCTATAGGCAGCGATTATCGCTTACAATCAGATGATCCGTTTGCTCGTTTGCTGCCCTATTCTATAAAAAAAGAAAAAATATTATGAGCGACAGCGTAGAAAAGCACTGTTAAAGCCTACCTAAAGCATGTTATAAAACGATGTGTAACAGCTATTTTTACCATATCGTAAATGCACTTATATTTGTAAGATCGTCCTCGTCTACTTTTGTTTCTCGTGCTCCTATAGGAGACGAGTATAAGTGTCTGTCGAGATGTAATCACGGCACTGGTTTTCGATCCGGAGGCTCGGGGTTCGCTCCTACCATTTAACGATATCTTTGATTTTTGAAGTGATTCCATGACTACTATAATGAAAAATCATTCATCATTCATGAGGAAACACTTATACCTGCGAAGATACTCAACAGTGTAGTTCAATCTTTACAGGGCCGCCATAGTTGACTAAGGCTTAATCACCGTGAAGTAGTTAAGTAGGCTTGTGCTCCTTTGTGGAGATATTCGTATCTAGGTTTATAAAAATGATTAAGAATATTCGATGGACAGCATTATAAGTAATATGAACTGCTTGCCGAATGGAGCTATATATCATGGATTGCTTGGGTAACTCCGTCTTACCTATACCTGCCGCAAAGCAGTAGTGTTCGCATTTCTATGTTCCGGCGTTAAGTATGGCAGTGAAATCAGTAGATACCATGACTTTACATCTTATGTGTCACATAGCTTGCAACGTGCATTGTGATTTTATGGTACAGATTGGATTCTATCAATCTCAACCGAACAATATACCATAGGTAACTATATAACATAGGTGAATAACCATTTACCAACGGTTTCGTAATTTACTTGTTTAATAATGTAATGCTATTAAATATGTTATTTTAAAAAACTTATCTTTTAGGTCACGGTACACAGCGTGCGGCGTGGTGGTGCGGTGCGGCGGCGCCGCGCGCCCTTTATACCCCTACCGCCTGGCAGCGGCGGACGACGACTGCTGCGCACCCGGTGCGTGGCCGCCGCCCGCCGCACCGCCGCCACGGCCGCTCACGCGCACGCCTAGCAAGGAGGACCTCACGCACACCACCTACCTCAACTCCGGGTATGTGCGAACTCCTCCAGTGATTTTTACATTTTTTTTATTGACCTATGTAATTAATCGCAGTCAGCCTCTCGAACGTCACCTTGACTTTGACCGTCACCGTCACGTTTGGAGAAGGCAAGAGCTGTGATAGGTACTCCAGCCTTACAGGCAAGCGATTGCGACCGGTTTTACTCATATAGATATCACCGCAAATGTCCGCATGACTACAGATGAGATAGCGTGACGCCCCTAGAGGCTCACTCATTCGTGTTAATGGGGGGCTCAAACTCCTGATCTAATATATATCTCTACTGAGTTAATCGCATAGTATGTGGTTCATCACGCATAGACCAAATTGAATTTATAAGCCGGATTTAATTTTTAATACGCCCTGACTATGACATATTACAATCTACTAGACTATTAGTAAAGCAGATATACGGTAATATATGGAAATGGTTTGTAATGTTTAATCATTCTCATACATGAGTTGCACATTTGCATGCATATAACGCAAAGTTTGAAGTTTAACTGGTTCCTTTGAACTCTTTGAATATTTTGAAGTACGATACAACATTGAAATAAAAAGTTCGAAAACCTTATAGTAACCCGTTAGATTATTTATTAAGGTGTAAACTAATTACACCTCTAAATGTATACAATAGCATAAAGGTTTAGGTGTATCATTCATTAGTTAATATCGATGATTTGTGTGTAAAAACTTTGTGTTAAATATTAAAGTGCATTATCGCTCAAACACGCTCTGTAATAAATAAATGCGTCTGTATTCACGAAGTTACTTTGTTATTTGTTTATTTATTGATTGCTGTTTTCTTTTTTCTCAATTTTTTCTTTTTATGTAGTTGTTTTTGTAATGAAAGGCTACTTGAGATTCATTTAGCTTTATTTTAATAACTTTCTGTAACCGCCATTCTTAACATTCACAATAGTCCCGTAGTCCCGCACAGACCATCCTTCAACATAGATAATCTATATTTGTTTCTCCATAGACTATATATTATTACAACATCCTCCCTTTTCTAGACAAACAAGTCTGGGAAACTAATTTAAACATGAAATTAGATAAAACAGATAAAGAATTAAATAATCTTAATATTAGTCAGTTACATAGTCTTGATGCCAAAAAGGTTTCTTCCTTTCTCTTTTGGTAACTTCTACTTGGTTATTTACTTCTGGTGTATCCTTAGGCTCCAGCATAACACAGTCATTTAAATTTTCTGACTCTTGCTTATTCTCTGTGTACCCTTGTTCTCCTTTAGATGAAACCTTTCTCGCATCAACACTACAGTTATTTGACAGTGTATTACTACAATCATTATTTATTGGATGACTCCTATTAATGTGATTAAATATTTTATTACTAGAACTTATATAATCATTAGAATAATTATTAGGAATTCGATCCTGGTTAGAATTAAATTTGTTACAATCAAATGTACTTTGTTGAGAATGTTTTTTGTAAGGAGCTGGTATGAGGTGCCATCTGTTCCTCCTATAAACCCCTAAGTTTGTTTTAACTATATAAGACCTTGGCTCTTTACATACAGATTCTACCACACCATAAGATTTTAAATCAATGACCCACACAGTATCTCCTACTTCCAGAGGACATAAATTCTTTGTTCTATTTTTGTAATTATAATATTTCTTGACTTTACTTTGTTTTATTTTTTCCTTAGCTTGAAAGTTTGTCCTTGTTGATACAAATTTATTAAGAGCATTGGGTAACCGAGGCAGATTGTCTCTGAGTTTGCGGCTAAACATCAATTCGGCTGGACTAAACCCAGACTCTAGTGGTGTATTATGGTAAATCAATAATGCTAGATAAATATCACAGTTCTTTTTTAACAAATTCTTTGCTATTTTGACAGCTGCTTCAGCACACCCATTGCTCTGCGCATAGTATGGGCTGCTTGTAATATGTTCAAAGTTATAATTTTTTGCAAACTCTTTGAATTTAGATTTAAACTGAGGTCCATTATCTGTCCTTACTATTTCCGGGATACCAAATCTAGAGAATAGCTCTTTGCACTGCAATATAACAAAATTTTCATTTAAACTGGGTAGTTTCTTTATTTCAAGAAACCTCGAGTAGTAATCTATTACAGCCATGAACCAGCAATTATTATGATAAAACAAATCTATTCCAATTTTTTGCCAAGGTCTAGCACAAAGTTTTTCTAACAAAATATCCTCTTTCGGATTCTGACGATTCTCAATACATTTATCACAAAATTTTACAAAATTTTCTATTTGTGTGGACATTCCTAACCACCATACTGTTTGTTGTGCTCTATTCCTACATTTTGTGATACCTAAATGTCCTTCATGAATTTTTGTCAATATTTCTTTTTGTAAATTATAGGGGATCACTAATCTTAAATTAAATAATAGACATTTGTCAAATATTGAAAAATTATTTCTATATTGATAGTAATCTCTCAGGTTTATGGGAACTTTTCCTAAGCTTGGCCAACCTGATAAAGTGTATTCCTTCAGCTTATTACAAATATCATCTTTAAATTGTTCGACTTTAATTTTGTGTAATAGTATGTCCCCTACTGGTATACTTTTAATTACAGAATTTATGAAACATTCAATATCTTGACTTCCTAATTTGTCATCTTCACATATTTTTTGCAAAGGATTTCTAGATAATGCATCAGGAATAACTAAATCTTTACCTGGTACATACTCCACTGAATACTGAAACCGCATCAATCTCATTCTCAATCTCATCAGTCTAGGTGTTAAGTCATCTAAAGGTTTAGTCTGAAGGATTTGAACAAGGGGTTTATGGTCTGTTTCTAGGTGGACGTGAATACCGTAAACAAAATCCTTAAATCGCTCAACTGCCCACACTAAAGCCAGGCATTCTTTTTCTACTTGAGAGTATCGTTTTTCAGTGGCATTTAAAGTTCTACTAGCATAAGATACTATACCTTTACTATTGTCATTATTTACCTGTAATAAAACTGCACCTAATCCATAAGAAGAACTATCAGCTGATATAATTATTTTCTTTGCAGGATCGTAGTGAGAAAGGATGGGAGATTGTTGCAACAAATGTTTGATTTTTTCAAAAGCTACAGTGTGAGATTGTCCCCATATAAACTTAGCGTTCTTTTTTAATAGAGCATAAAGTGGATTTAGGATTTCAGTTCTATTTGGAATAAATCTGCTTACAAAATTAATCATTCCTAAAAATTGAAGCAACTCTTTTTTAGTTTCTGGTACTCTAAAATTACAAATCGCAGCTATTCGTTCAGGCTCTAAATGAACTCCCTCACTACTAATGATATGTCCTAAATATTTTACCTCCTGGACCCCAAACAAACATTTATTTTTATTAATTGTGATTCCAGCAGCCTGAAGTCTAGACAATACTTCTCTTAGGAGTTTTTCATTTTCCTGAAGCGTATTTGTGTATATAAGTAGGTCGTCCATATGAATTACAACATTATCTAAGTCCTGAAAGAGTTGAGAAAATTTCATGCTAAAGTATTCAGGAGCACAATTAAGACCAAAGGGTAGTCTGGTGTACATGAAGCGGCCAAAAGGTGTGATGATTGTAGTAAGTTTTGCAGAATCATCTAATGGTATTTGTAAAAACCCAGAAGTAGCATCTATTTTACTAAAATATTTAGCACCTTTAAGTCGCGACAGAGTAACCTCCACCTTTGGAATTGGATAAATAGGTCTGGCAACATTTAAATTAAGCTGAGTATAATCTCCACATATCCGGACAGTATTATCCTTAGGCACAACCACAATAGGTGAAACGTATTGTGTAGGCTCCTCTACGGGTTTTAAGACACCTAACTGACATAACCTACACAGTTCTTCTTTGACCTTACCTAGTAGGGGAATTGGGACAATTCTGGGAACATTCTGTATAAAGGATTTACTATTGTCTAGTAGTTTAATAGTAAAAGTTTCTTTGAAAACCCCTAATTCGTTAAAAACTGATGGATATTCTTTTTGTAAATTTTGGACAGATATTAATTCTTTACTAAGAGAAGTGACATTATTAATACCAACTACTTTTACCAATGACATTTGCTCTATAGCTGGAATTCCTAATATAGGCACCTTTAAATTTTTTATTACATAAACTTCCCCTATATACTTTTTGTTTGCATACCTCAACTCTACATTTTTAAGCTTACCTATAACTTTTAAAACAGAGTTGTCTGCACCTCTTATTTTAAGTGTGGATGGTTCCAAATTTGCATATCCCTTCACACTCTCCCCTGAAATGGCCACTATGTCAGCACCTGTGTCAATTAAAAATGAAACATCACCTAAAAACCTCTCTTGTTGAAAGCATTGCACTGTCAGTCTATATTTGCTAGAATTCACTACCATGCAGATTTCGGATTCCTCTTCTTGTGTTTGCTCCATTTCCTCTACTTCAGTTATGCATATATTGCCTGTTGCTTTGCAACATACTGCAAAATGTCCCAACTTATGACACTTATTACATCTGCTCCTCTTAGCCGGACAATGCATTCTTCTGTGAATTTTCCCAGCGCAAAACCAACATTTCTTCTCCTGGCTAAATCGAGTATCAGACAATTTCACTCGATTTATGGAGTCCTCTACTAGAGTACTACCTGAAGATTGAAAATTCCCTTCTCTCTCCATTGTTTCCACTTGTTGGGCAATAGAGATTGCTTCTGAGAGTGTTAAGTGAGATTGCAATAGCATTTTTTCACTCGCCTTTTTATATTTTACGCCCACCACTAAACGATCTCGAATTAGTTCCTCTTTGAGGGTGCCAAACTCACAATATTCTGCTAAAACATGCAGACAATTAACATAAGAGGTTACGGACTCGGACTGATTCTGGTTTCTTTGGTTAAATGTAAACCGTTTGTATATGACGTTTTGTTTCGGTGTGAAATATGTATCAAAACCCTCCATAACCTGGTCAAAAGTTTCTGCATCATTGATTTGTAACATCAAGTCTTCTGCTTTTTCCCCCATGCAATAAACAAGCAGGTCTATTTTTACTGAATCTTCTTTTCCTGCGTGATGAGCTAATTGCAAAAACCTTAGAAACCTCTTTTTCCATTTCGGCCATTCTTCTGGTTTGCCAAAATCAAATGCCGAAGGATGCTGAATTTGATTGGCTGCCATAATTGGGGGTCATCCATAAATTACGTCACACGAATTTCGTGATTTTTTGCCCCTCCCCCCGTCCTTGTCACAGCTAGTCACATTTGTGAGACTCCCCCCCCCCCCCCTAGTGTGACGTCACAAATTTTGAAATTATAGAGAAATTATTGAATGATAAAAGCGGTTTCGAAATCAGTTTTATTTTCATTTCAATAAAATTAACATCAAATCAATTAACAAAACAAAAAACGATTACTTATATTAAATAAGTATATGGTCATTTCATGATTTTCTTATTATATTTTTCAAAATCACCTACTACAATCAATTGGAAAAATAGTACGTTTCGGGAGTACCCCTATTAATAGATAGAAGAAGATACTATTCCTTTATTTATTATGAGAGTATACAGACTTTACAGTAAAAGTTAATATTTACAGCAATTTTCATACTATTAGTATGATAATTTAAAGTTTGCGTTTTAACAGTTAGCTTATAATAGATTTTGAAATGTGACGTCACGAAATTTAAGACCCCTCCCACCCCCTTGTCACACAATGTCACACTTCGTCAACCCCCTCCCTCCCCCTAACCGTGTGACGTAATTTATGGATGGCCCCTTGCAACAGTCTGCGACGATTCTGTCTCGTTTTCCATTTTCTTAGTTTATAATTTTTGCCGCTGCCACCATGTAATGAAAGGCTACTTGAGATTCATTTAGCTTTATTTTAATAACTTTCTGTAACCGCCATTCTTAACATTCACAATAGTCCCGTAGTCCCGCACAGACCATCCTTCAACATAGATAATCTATATTTGTTTCTCCATAGACTATATATTATTACAACAGTTTATATGTAATATTAGCGATCCGCCTCGACTTCGCACGGTGCAATGCTGATACTAAATACACTACAGAAAAACTCTGAATGTTGTATATAGTAAATTGTAGTTTAAATAAATAAAACAACACCCTTTTAAAATTTATTAAATTAAGAAATTAAAAATAAACTGTAGTAATCAATTGAAAAATTTATATTATTGAACAAAATACGCGGGGTACGTATGTTATTATTGCATGTATGTTATATTATTTATACATATATACCTTCCTCTTCAATAACTGTATCTATAAAAAACCGCATCAAAATCCTTTGCGTAATTTAAGCATACATAGGGATATAGGGACATAGAAAACGACTTTGTTTTATACTAGTAGTGATTATTATTCTTGTATGTAATCACATACATACAAGATTTATAATATCAAAATTATATTTAAATACAAGATTTATATTTAAATTAGCCAATATATAATAAAACATTTATATTGAGTTGTAGGTCATTATTAGGATGACGTAACGCGTGTATGTAACAAATTCCAAATGTTGACATAAATTTATCATCAACCATCAATATATCACAATCACGTGCAAAACTTGGTAAAATAGATGAGTCGGTACGTATACACCCCATAAATTACCCTGGGCGGTGGCGTGTGATCTTTCAACCCTCAAAAGTTACGCATCAATCCTGCGATGTGAATGTGACCCACTTAACTTCGGATAATGCGCGCTCAGCTAACCGCGTACACAAACCGAAGTTTATTCACGTAAATGAAACATTGTGAAATCGCACTCATTATCTACACTCCGCAATATGGCTGTGCCATGTGCCTGTGGCATTTCTAATTGACGTATTTTTACGTAGTTACAATTTTATTATATTTGATCAGCTGCGCACATAATGAGTTCGTGCGAAATCTAACTATAAATCATGGGAATTCAATTTTAAATGGAATGACGTTTCTTTCAATATGTCGAGATTTAAGAATTATGTAGAATCAATATTTGGCGAACTATACACGGCGATGTGTTTTGTGCAGAAGACGACGCAATTCGTAAATAAGATAACTTTCAATAACATGTTATTGTTTAGAATTCAGAATGGAATTTTATTGTATTATATCTTTAATATATTGTATTATAAATTATACGCTAAAGCAAATAGATCTAAGTGTCATAATAATTAACTATGTCATTTTAATAACGGATTACAAGAGTAACCATATTGTATCCACGTTGTAACGAATTGTAACCAGGTGTTACAATATAAAATATTACAATATAATCAAAATTAACTTTATTCAAATATGACTTTTAGAAAGCTCTTTTGAATCGTCTAAATTTTTTTTCCTACCACCCATTCAGGACGTATTTTTTATCTGATAAGAAGAATGCGCGCAAGAAACTTATCAGCTTTATCAAAAGTCAATCAATGAACATACACATATGTTTACAATTTATAAGGGAAAACAAATATTTACACTTTAGAATGTATCCTCAAATCAACACCAAGCATTGGCATCATTGACTTTGTATAATAGCCCTTACTCATTAGCGTCTTTTTAACATGTACCTTGAACTTATAAAGAGGCAATTCAGCTTCACTATGTGGAATATTGTTATAATAATTTATTCATTTGCCCATAAACGAGCCTCTAGCTTTTTGTAGCCTGTACGTTGGAACGGCAAGTTTATGTTTATTTCTTGTGTTTAAATTATGCATTTGAAAATTAGTATGAAATGTGTTGCAATTTTTGTACACATAAAAGAAATTTTCATAAATATATTGACCCGTTAAAGTCATTATATTAATCTCTTTAAATAAATCTCTAAGAGAATCCCTTGCTCGTAAATTATAAATAGTGCGAACTGCCCTTTTTTGAAGAACAAAAATACTTTTCATCCCACCACCTCGGAAAGTGTAATTTTGCGCTTCGAAATCTGGCTGGAAAATTCTATTTTATTCGCTTGAGCGGCAAAGTAGATTTGAATTTAGAACATCACATATAATGAGTACTCAATATAATTGTAAATTCAAAACGTCATTAAACCTATTTAATGTAACCTCTATGGTGCCAAATTTATGATTAGAACTTTTTAAATTGTGAAAAAATTTAAATTTGGAACCTTCTTGGTTTCTTTGTGTATTTGCGTGCTTCGCGCCATTCTAGTTTTTCACGTTTTATTGCTTAATATAATTTGAAAGATTTTTCACCTTGTGCTCGTTTGTTTCCCTCGCTGACGCTCAGGATTCTAATTTAGAATCACTCGCTGCGCTCGTGATTCAACTTTAGAATCCTTCGCTTGCTCGGTCATCCAAATCGAGCACGCGGTTAAAAAGGAACTTTCCACTCTTGTATAATAAATAACTATTCCATAATAGCAGCCGACCCCTATAATAGTAAACCATAGGACAACACTGTGAAAATAACTGAAGTAAATTAATCTTACCGTTTCAACATCTGTAAGTTGTCTTATTTTTTTTACAGCATATGCTGCAGAACTAGTCTATTTGATAGGATCTCAATATGTGGATCCCATTGCAAAGTCGGATCCAAAGTAATGCCCAAGAATTTAGTGAATTCCACAAATTCTATCACTTCATTATTTATTTTAACAATAGTGTTTACTTTTCTTCCATTTGGTAATGAAAATTTTATACATTTCGTTTTATTGGGGTTTAAAGATAAATTATTGATAGTGAACCAGCACAATACTTTAGAAAGAGTACTATTTACAACGTCAATATTGCCGTTTCCTCTGTCAACCTTAAATATTAAAGAAGTATCATCTGCAAATAGTACAGTATTGCATAAAGTATCAGTGAAGTGTGGGAGATCATTAATATATATCAAGAAAAATAAGGGTTCCAATATCGATCCCTGGGGCACGCCCATAACAATAGGAGTACCTGCAGACTCAGTCCCACCAACAACATTACTTTCTGGACTCTGCTGGGCAAATAAGATTCGATTAGTCTAGACGCTGCATCAGAGACACCATAATGCTTCAGCTTATTTAATAAGGTTTGATGATCTACGCAGTCAAAAGCTTTCAACAGGTCACAAAAAATACCAATCGCATCCTGTTTACATTCCCAAGCGCTAAAAATATGTTTGAGAAGTGCAACTCCAGCATCTATAGTGCAACGTCCTTTGGTGAAGCCAAACTGATTTCTATGCATAATGTTATTTCCTGTCAAATGATCGGTTAGCTGATTACATATATTTTTTTCGAATATTTTGCTAAGTGCTGGTAGAATGGAAATCGGTCGATTATTTGCAGGATCATTCTTATTTCCCGATTTAAATAATGGAATTAACTATTTTTCATAAGGTCAGGAAAAACACCTTCATCAACACATAAATTGAATATGAACGCGAGTTGCGCAACAAGTTCCTGTACTATGGGTGTATGTATATGAGTCGAAATACCATATAAGTCTTAATTTTTTTTGATACTAATGAAATGTAATGTTTTCAAAATAGTATTAACATCAATGTGACAAAAATTAAAAATCTTGTTGCATTTCTCAACATTCTGCCCCAAGAAGACTAAGGCTTTGCTTGGACAAGAGCTGAGACTACTTATAGATTCTATAGGTATGTGAGAAAAAAATAAAAACAAGATTGATGGTGTTTTAAGTATTTTAATAAAATACTCAATGTTACAACAGCGAGCTGACTATATATAAGTGAACTATTCACACACATTTTTGTTTCTAAGACTAATAGTTTTTAATTATTAAGGTACGATGATATAGACTCTTTTCGTTACGGTCCCTTTTTTAAACCTGGTACCCGTATGTTTCGGCCGCGATTTTTAAAGACGTTTCACGTCAAAAAGTGCTCAAATGCGTTGGCAACTTCAATGTTGACTTTAATTGTTTATTATTGACTACTAATGAGAGTGAATCTACAGATTTTTTTGTTTACCAGTTTCCTGGTCAATGATGTTCCAGGTAGTTTTTATTTTATTCTTTGATGTACAAATTGTGTGACTAATAGACATAGATTTACCGCACAGACACACTTTCTTAAATATTTCAGAATAGTTTCTAACATAAGTTATAAATGCGGGGTCACTAGAAGTTACTTTTTGAGAGTATAGGTCATATAGTCTCGTACGGCTTTTGTATGTGCCCGGAGTAGCCAGCATTAAGTAATAAATAATCCAACATTAAGGCGCGTTCAGATAATCAGAGTAATTTTACAGAGAGTGTAATTCACAATCGTTCACATCACGTGTGATGGTGTTTTTAACACCCGACGCAAAAAAAGGGGTGTTATAAGTTTGACGTGTCTGTCTGTCTGTCTGTCTGTGGCATCATAGCTCTCCCGAACGAATGAACGATTTTAAAAATATTTTTTTTTTATATTTACAGTGTTTTTACGGGCGAGTGTTTTAGACATGTTTTTAAAACTGAGATGTAGAACGAGTCGTCGTTATCTACTTTTAATAGTATGAGCCAGCTCGTTTAATTCAAAGCAAAGGGTTAATGATATCCTAGCATGTGGATTCGTACTATATAATTGATCGTATTTTTCTTTCTACGGTCAGTTTCTTTCTACGGTCTAGTATCCCACTAGACTTTTGAATTACTCAGAGTTTTTGAACAGTTGTACGAACGTAGATTCGGAACGCACCTCAAAATAAACACTTCTCATCGAGCAGCGCAAGTATGACACGCGCGTGCGACGGGTACCTACTCACTCTCTTATTGGTCTGTGGTACTCACGCACCTCTACAGTAAATACACGCAATGTACCAACACGCTCGCGAATTGGGCGATCGTATGTTGTAAACGAATCGAGACGACCCCAGTCAAATACCAAGGCATCACTGTTGAGCTGCAGCGAACGCTCAAACCGCAAATGACTATAGTCCAAAAACAAACATTATTTGTTCTCTTACTCTATCACCTCTTACGTATATAGTAAATAAAAAAGAAATAGCTGACAAGGCAATAATAATAAAAATAAATAGTAAAACTTAATATTCAAGGCGATATACGAAGTAATGAGTAGAATAAATGTACACGGCACAGGGATAAATAACGTTGCAATGTTATCAGCAGACAATAGGCTTGTATCCACTATGAACAAATCTGATGCATTAGGTTGCATAACTATTAAGATGATCATTTAATTATGAAAAAACAAAGTTTTATAAAATAATAACTTTTGATTATTTATATTTTTATAAAATAAAATTGCACAAAATAAGCCATAAGTCACGTGACAGCAAACACCAATTATAAAGTGTTACGTCACGCCGTGCGAAACGTCAAAGTCAAAATGTCATTCCCAGGTGTCTTTGTGGAAGTGCGAAAAAGAATGGGCATCATTCCTTCTCGCGAGTGTCAGCCACTTTTTACGTATCTGCTGATTGTTTGGCACGTATATAAATAATTTTTTTGGTGTTTTTATACTTGTGCTTGTACACTGGGGCACTATGCAGTACTTGTAATACGATGAATCCATTTTTTATTAAAATAATTCACAATACCGAATATTCCGATACTAAAACAGCTGTGTTTTGCACGGCGTGACGTCATTCAAGACGCCATGACAGTCATGAGCGTTTTGAGGACTAATGTCAAATATTTAATTAAATGCAAAATTATTCTTATAAATAAGCATTTTTTTTCAAAAAATAATAATTATTTTGTATAGAATAGGCATCAAGGTATATTAGTATCTAACTACTGAAATTTAGGCAACAAGCCTATTTAATAATGCTCCAAAAATGGCGATTGGCGGACACTGGCTTTTATACTTCTACACAAGCAAACTTATTAATTGATTTATAACAATATTAATACAATGCAATACAACAATAATTATTAATTTACATCTAAATTATTATTAAGCAGTATACTTATATAATTAAAAATTGTATAGATTTTTAAATTATATTAGGTTCCGTAAACCGGAAGTGGCATTTTCAGTATATTAAGATTATGATTAAAAATTAGGTTACGGCTGTTAATATTGGCTTTAGATTAGTTTTATAATTTATTAATAATTTATAATAAGATAATTATGTGATAATTGATTAATAATATGGAGGTAATACAATTTATGATTTAGCGGGGCGGCGTGCCGGAAGCTGAACTTGTAACATACACTTAATTCGAACTACGACAGAAAGTAGTATATGTTGCTTAAAGCCATCGATTAGAAATATAATTACATCTGAGATATAATAAAAATTATAACTCGGTATTACCAGTCCTATTCTAATATACGGTGAACGATATAAAAATATATGCCGAGCCTGAGACATACTCGTAACTCAATAATCATCAATAACAATGAATCGTCAATTATATATCAAAATCAGACAGCTTAACATATGCATGATTTAACCATTATTAAACCAGGTCTCTGTACACTGTTTAAGTATAATTGTGTATCGCAGCAGTATGGGTGACAGCAACCGGTTCGGAGGTAGTTGCGTGGTCCACGGGTCAACGGAGGGCGGCGGCGGCGGACTGACCACGGACGAAGACACACTAAGCCCCGTGCCGGACCCGCCGCCCGGCTTCAGCCACGCCGCCTGCCCGCCCGAGGTGCACAACACCTGTTTCAGCGTGCGCCTCATCGCGGAACACACGCGGCGGCTCGAAGAGTCCACCAAGGTAGCTACCACATCCACTTAACATATGTTGTAGAAGTCCTTACCCAATACTTTATATTGAATAATACAGAAAGTAAAACTTTTGTGGAAGTCAACTCAGCTATTTTTCTCTCATAAATAAAGCCATCACAACACCTTTCGTCTTTTCAATCAACTTATGAATACGTCTTCACAGTACATATATACACAATGCAATGATTACAGAGTAATATCTTACTTACATCAAGCAATTCTTGTTTGGTCTTATTTTCCTTATATCCTTCCACGTTTTATGTTTTCGCAGAAACGCCTTTTTTAATGCTTAGCGAAACTCCACTTGAAATGCACTCATACAACGTAAGATACCGAGACGTTACGACTAAGAAATGTTAAAATTAAAACATATATAATATAATAGCATATATAATAAATAACTAGCTTTCATCACTAATACAACTCTTATTATTTTGTATCTTATTCATCAGTGGAAGGAACATAAGATTTCTTCATATTTAGAAATGCTGAAGCCAATTAGATTTAACTTCTTAACTATGTCATTCAGGTGAAAGAAGATTGGAAATATGTGGCAATGGTGCTCGATCGATTATTTCTGTGGATCTTCACGCTGGCAGTTTTGGTGGGTACAGCAGGCATCATTCTCCAGGCACCAACGCTATACGACGACCGCGTGCCCATCGACAAACACTTCAATCAGTATGCTACTTCGTCCCTGGTGCGGTGTCCGCCGCCGGCCTAATACCTGGTCTACTTGGGGACACTAAAAATAGTTACACACTGCGACTTTTAGCAGCGATGCAAACGTGATACTCTCTGTAGCAAGCTCACCATTATGCTACATTTAGTAACGAGATAAGCATGGTGCAAATACGACACATCTTTGACACAAATGCTTCCGTCATCGCATTAGTACGAACGCAAATTCCTAAGTACAAAAACATGAATGTAGCGCGTAATGCTATGAAAGCACGCGTTCAATAATCGCGCTGCTAAACGTAGGATTATTTAAAAGGCCTAAGGGCTGATTTTTCGTTCGTCAGATAAATTTTACCCCAGTATTGAATATGGCGATGGACAGCTATTGTGGTAATAGCAACTGTCGTATTGTATAGTCAAAGGTTATCTAACGACTGAAAAATTATAGTCTAAAAAGTATGTACTCGAGAAACTAATTTCGATCGATCACTTTAAAATTCTGCTGCTTTAGAGTTGTAACCGATCTCGGTATGAAGCAACATACTTATGAACCGTAAAATAGTAATCTTTAGATAGAGAGATCTGGTGGAGTCATACTCATGACTTGCAAGAGGGGCCAGTCACGAGTATGACTCCACCACATCTCTGTATCTATCAGAATTGGTGTCATCTAGCAGGCTTTCGTCCTAATCGTTAATCCATCCTATTCTGCCGTAGCACTAAACAAATCGCTGATACCAAAATCAATGAGGGATTTTCCGAGTCACAGTTAAATGAGTTTTTCAAGATGGTGGTGACATTTCCATTTTTTTTAAGATTTCGTTTTTTTTTTTGTTTTATTTGTTTTGACGTCAATAAGTGCCTGTAAAGGTCTATGTTGAATAAAGATTATTTTGATTTTGATTTGATTTGATTTATAGACTAAAAACAGTCATAAAATTCCAGAAATAATCTACATAAAACAAAATCTAAGCTATCCAAATCTGCACATACAGAAATGCGTCACTTGTTGATCTTGTTGTTTTTGAGCTCTTACACATTAAATGGGATTATGACAAGACAAGATCATCATAATTTAAGGACAATAGCGCCATTTGTAAACAATTAATCCTCCGTATACGAGGTGGAATGTAATATCCCATATTCTATGTGACACAGCATTTCGTCAAAAAATACAGATAATTTAATTCTATGATGAAGAAGCTGAAAATTCAGTAGCTGGGTTTGTGAGTTTGCCACTTAAATGAATGTTATTAATTCAGTACAGTGGCGACGACCAATGAGTTATACGCAACTAAAATATGTATGGGTATCACACAACCCACTTCATGTGGCATAAATGTTGTGGCATTATAAATATTAAATAAATAAATAAATATTTGTTACACTTACACCAAGTAGCCTAGCCCAAACTAAGCTCTGTAAGGCTTGTGCTATGGGATCTAGGGTAACGGATAGACATACATATAATAAACATATATAAATAATTTTTATACAAATATATATCAACAACCATGACTAAGGTACAAATGCTCGCATTCATCACACAAACATCTGGCCCCACCGGGACTCGAACCGGGACCTCAGAGATGGCGACACCTTGAAACCGGTGTACTATCCACTACTCGACTATGGAGGTCGTCAATTTATTATTATTATATATATATATATATATATATATATATATATATATATATACATATATATATGTATGTATGTATATATATATTGTTAATTATTACAAATAAAGTTATTATATTTAGTTTGTGCGTAAAGTTATATTCACCTAGTATATGACACTGGTACTAAGAGGGAAAAGCTAACAACTTTTTTTTTAAATAGGTTGTCAGAAAATCTCTCATTACTTAACTAAAGATAATAAAAAAGGTATTTTTATTTATATCCATGGAAAATTGAATTAAATCACTTACCTACGTGAAACCTTTCATTGCCACTCATGAAAACAATTAAAAACCAAAACCTAAATTGAATAAACTATGTATGTGTCGACGAATACGTCGAATTACTCATAAAGATATTAATATAAATCTATGTAATATGTTCATTTACTTATTATTTATTTCATGTTATTACTTTCTTTACATAATTTGAATCTTGATGATCACCTTATAGTAATTACTATAACATATTAATGATTCTATTATTACATCTTCATGTAGGAATAAGAGTACTTGATAATCCAATGATATAGGCGCCACGGAAGACCTAGAACGCAACGGTTACCACAAGATTTGGACTGCAATAATTATTTGTTTTGGCTACTTCGAGATAACATCCGAGTACGTACATACTGTATGTGCAGCAATAACTAATATTTTGATGAACTTCGCTTATATTTTCAGTTGAATATATTATTTTATTATGTGTATAATTATTAATATATATCTAGTTTTAATGCTAAGTATGAGGATATAGTGAATAAGAGTTGTAGTACACAGATCAGAAACGGGTCGCCATGTCTGTTTGTGTTGCGCCAGGGGCGCGAATATCGATTAGCATGCGTTAAAGTAAAGCAATATGACATATTCGATTCGAAACGACGTTGTGACGTTTTATTTGATTTGTGTGCTACACTCAAATGAAACGATTTAGTACAATGGTGACCGTCGCATGACCTAACGCACACCCGTCCCGCAAAGCACGTGTTCTATTCCACGACACGTACTATATTAAACTAACGTTCTTAGTCTTAAGGTCTATTTCTCATATCTATTCTTAATCTCTTGCACGAGTAGTATAAAATCGTACCTAGTACCCTCACTGTACCCAACTTTGCTATCCTTCTCTAAGCTTCCATTGAACGTTCCTAAACAAACGGTACCGTAGCCGACCGTAGTAGGCAGACACGACATGTAGCACTGACTACATGTTTCTCTGAATCTATTTCTATGGACCTTATTGCATCGCTGCTTCTATTTCTAACTGCGATCGACTACGGAACCATACCGTAACTCCTCAACATCTATTGTGACAATAATTCATAGCAATGCAATTTGTGATAAATTTAATATGAATCCGAAGGCTACTTTCGGAAAAAATACTGCAATGAATGAAAACAAATGCCTAAGTGCCGCTAATGCTATATAACTCTGTTATACAAATTATATAGAATAGAAACCAAACAAATTTAGAAATGTTACCTTACGATTAGATAAAAGTTACTTAACAATAAGTACGAATGTATACAATATCAAGGTAGAATCAACGAGCAATCATTTATAAAATCCTAGCATTATCAATATAAATAGAATATAAAGTACTTAGACTTATAGTTAATACGGTGTACTTAGTAATGTAAGAATACTAACGAAACACCACCAATATAATATTGTCTGTGTTCAACAACAATTTAGACTACTAGAAATATAATATAGTCATACTGCATCGTCGTTAGGTAGTAATACGCAACAACGCGCACCTCACTTATACTATAAGAAATGTTTTTTGGGTTTGACACTGCCACGTCCCTGATGTAACTGCTGCCAGTGGCGCCACTGGGACACCTGCCGCAAATATCGCCCACCATATCCTACTGTAAAATGAGAACTTGGCTTTGAAGTAATATATCATATGATCGTCTATCAAAAATACTTCTTACCGTAGAACATTACAAAGAGTGCAGTATATACAATTAGTTTTCTTCGAGGTTTCACGAAAGGGGGCGTTCAAGTATTACATAACACAATTTTTTCTCGGTAAAATGTTACGATGCGTTATTTTTTATAACAAATTGGCAACCCTTTTCGTTTACGTTTTACGGGGAATCCCTCGATTGTATTAGTATGGTCGTCATTTTTAATTTTTTCACGCAAGGTGTTTAACGTTACGGTGCGTTACAAGGGGGGGGGGTCAAACATCTTCAACAATTGCATTACGTAATACTTGAACGCTCCCAAATTAGAGTTCGTGGCTTGGCCCAAGGCAGATATCCCAGTGGTGCCCTCTATTTTGTCATACACAAAACCCCACGGACTCAGTTTAATTTTTATATCAATGCTTAAACGTAGGCGGCAAGATCAGAGCGGCTATTTTATAACTAAACCGACAATCGCAATCGAATCGATTTAATAAATGCTATTTGCTTAAACTTCTTTTTTTTTTAAACATTCAATATTTTATTACTTCAACATACCAAAAACAATAAGTAATTTTTAGTTGGATCAAGCTGTAGTGACATTCGATGAACCAATTCCGCTTTTCTTGATTAAGTCAATCAATTCGATTACAATTGCCCATCAATCGACACGTTACAAAATATCCACCCAGACTAATTATAATAGGTAAGCATTAGCTATAAAGTATCCACATCTTGACTCACATTGTAAGTATATAGATACATCACTTATCTTTTGTAAAGACTTAATCTAAATTGTTTTGTCGTAGAATAGAACATGTACGCTAAACTCTAGCTAAAATAATGAAGTATCGATTTTATTATTTATAAGTCAAACAAAACTGAAATTTTAATCATTATGACCATTTATTGCAATTTATAGCACAGTTTGTTTCTAAAATATGAAGAATGATATGTTTCTAAAGTTCTCGTTGTTGAGATGTTATGTTAATTGGAATTTATTAAATAAAAGTCTACAAAACCCAATGGATTATCCTTATGATAATAAGTACAACATTTACTTTAAGTGATGATTGCTCAATTTTAAGAATGAGTGTATCTATTTCGCTACGTAACTATTTTGAAGTAATAATTAAAAAATCTTCACGAATATTTAGAACATTTCAGTTAGCATGAACTTTATTTTCATAATGCTTCTAATACATAGTTGATTCTTTTAAATGTGATGCAGGTAACGCATACCTCATTTTCACCTTGAATACAATTTATTTTAAATTACATAATCACGTAAATATTTCTAATTTCAAACATCGTGTGTTTACTATGGACAGGAATTGAAAATGAAGATAATGTGCTAAATTTTTTGGAATAAAAAATATTTAAAAAAATTGTACAAATGGTAAGAAATCATGTTAATATACATTTGTAAACAATGAAATATTTACTTTTTTTACAACTGTCATTGAATCAACATGACTCATTATACCATCGGAGCATGTTTAGGGAATGTATTGGTGCATAGTTACCCATTGAATAAAATAACCTAGAAACAAATAAGTAAATAAGCACATTGGACTGCTCGCAGTAGAGTAGCGCAGCTCAATTTTTAGAGATATAAGTTTGTAATTAACTATTTATATTGTTAATAAAATCGTTATACATAGACCAAATTTTGTTTTATTTTTTCGATAATTCGATTTTTATGAGGCGCTAAGAGGATGATTATTTTATAGAAGATGATTACGTTAAAAATTTGCACTGCTAGTGGTAATGATAAACTGTAAATTATATAAAACTTTATAATAAGCATTTTAATATAAAATATTGTCATGTTTGGTTAGGCAGATATATCTTAAAATAATTATTTTTCACTAAAGCAAATGTATATTTACAATAACTTCCTTACACTAATCTCTAAAAGTTGTATATGTACAGATATGATTAATATAATATGTAATCTAATACTTAGTGCCTTCAATTTCATCAATTAAATTAACGCCATGTTTTCCTGTTTTTTTTTAAATAATCATTCATAATTTTCTCTGATCGTTTACTATTTTCAATAAATTTCTTTACATATTCGGCAGCTTTTTTACGAGATTTAACGTCATCTTTGGTTTGAAATAGATCGTTATAATCTTGATAATCTAATGGATCATCCTCATAATAGTCTTCGTCTGATATGTAATCGGAATCGTAATCTCTATAGTCATTATTTCCATTATTTATCACTTTGTCGAGTGAAGTAGGTTGAGATATTACCTTCTTTGGTAAGTCAGTAAATGTTGCTGATTTATTACTTGTATAATAATGTTCTTTCCCACTTCCATGTGGTTCGCCATTTTCGGTTTGGTCTATAGTATTCTCATCTCCGAACTTGTAAACTGTTGAGTTTGTTTTGATGTTCTTTATAAGTCCTTCAGATTTATTCCGAGTTGCTGATACTATATCTGCTGGCACGGTACCAATACTGACCGCTTGATTGTTTAATGCGCCCAATGGCGTAATTAATTTATTCGTGACAATATTATTATCATTTTTTTCCAAAGTACCGCGGTATTCGCTTACGTTCGCAGTAATAGGGTTATCGATTGAACTATTAGTATATTTCAGATGCTCATGGACTGAAACATTATTTTTGGCTTTATTCCATGAATTTTCTATCGATGAATTATTCGCCGCAGTTATTTTATTCTTCGTCATATGAAGGTCAGATAACGCAACATTATTAATTTCCTGATTATTTAAAATGTTTAATTGCGTATTATTATCCCTGTAATCATTACCATGTTCGGTAGTGTTATGGATAACAGTGTCCAATATCTTCGCTTCTGTAAATTCATTCGATAACGAAGGGGTAACTTTAATGTTTTTATTAACAGCGATATTATTTGAGGTCGTATTGTTATGCACGAATATTTTCGTTTTGCCTAATCCTATTGTTCCACTGTCAATTTTGTTTTTACTTTGCTCCAACTTGTTTTGAGCTTTATTTAAGCGAGATAGTGCATCCGGTGCACCAAAATTTACTGTTTTATTGATATGATTAGCAGTTAAATTATTATGCAACAATGTTTTCGTTTTGACTAAACCTATCGTTTCATTACCCGTATTTCTTTCCTTTTGTTCTATATTTTGAGTGTTACTTATATGTGATAATACGCCTTTTGCACTAACTGTAGTATCAAATTGATTTGAAGTAGCAAATGTTGAATTTTCTTTAATTGTTTCCTTGGTTTTACTCATGCTAGCATTGCCGTGCAAAGTTTTACTGCCGTTTGATAGTTTAATGGGATCGCCTTGATACGACAGTGATATATTATTAGTTTTACTGGTGTTTTTATTTAAATGTTGCACAGTTGACAGTTGACTAATAAGTTCATTTCCTTTTTTAGAAATATTGGGTTTGGTCTCATTGTTCTTCCTATTTTTTTGCTCGGTATTCGCCTCTTTCATCACAATAGCGGTTAAGTTTGCAAACTTGTGATGAATTATTGAATGTAATTTATTTAAATCTTTTGTTTTATTTTCAAGTCTGTTTTTGGTCTCTTTCAATTTTTTATGTGTATCAATTAAAGAATGTAATTTATTTTCCACTTTCTTTAATGGTGAATTTTTGTCTAATTTATTCCCACCAAATTCAGATACATTAAAACTTTTATCCTTATACAAAGTTTTGTGTGACATGTTTTGTGGCACATCAAGTGGTTTTAACTCTCCAGTTTTGTTTTTATCATTTTTATTATAAGGTTGAATGATACTACATTTCGTACTGTTTACTTTAGCATTCTCTAATTTCTTATCCTTTAGATGACTCTCAGCAGACAAGTTTGTATTAACACTATCTTGTTTAATTATATAATTATCATTAGAATTTCCTTTCTCACTGTGATTGGCGACTTTATACTGTTTATTTTTTTCTATTTTGTAATGATTTGATATGGTATCTGTATCAACTAATTTGAAATCTTTATTTTTTCTATCATTCTCTTCAACATTAGTTTCCTCTGGCTCATACTTTCGTTTCTTTTGCGCAGGTTTCTTTTTCACTAAAACATCAACAGATTCAGGAATATTCACAGTGTCATCTTCTTGATTAGCTATTTCAGACGTGTCAAACGATGGAGCCGTTAAACTGTCTGTGTCTTCTTGTGATTCAGAAACATCGTCAGTAGGTCTACAATTCTTGTTATAATAGGATAAGTCGGCAAAATTGCCTAGTGCTAGTACTTGCTTGACTGCTAAAATAGAACAGTCAATTGTTTCTCTGACATCATAGATAACGTCACTTACAAAATTTTCAAGATTTTCCGCCCACGACGTTACACCTCCACCAGAATCATCAAAAAACGACCCTGACACCTGCAAACATATAAAATATTCGATATGTTATATTCAAACACATTTTATACATAAAGATAGAAAAGTCAGCATCATTTAAATTATATCTTACCTGGGTTAAAAGTATTAAAAACAATAGCGGTGACACTTTCATATCAAAACTTTTAACTTACATAGGGCTCATATGTACGAAACAATTTTAAAACATGTGACTACTTACGAGTGCTAGCTGTTATTGATAATGATCTTTAAATTTTATGTGTTCCCTGTTTACCATAACGTCTTAACAGCTATATCAATATTTAACTTCGTGGCACGGTTCGCTAAAGTTAGTCCGCATGTATATGCGTGAAAACTAATATTGATACTATTGTTCTAAATAATAAAATGGGGAAAAATAATTATAGCATAGATTGGAGCACTTTTGAATAAAACATCAAAATTAAAGTGAGTTCATTTTATTTCCTAAAAAGTAAATATAGACATATCACAAACACTACGTGTATTTTAGCGGCACCTGTAACTTGCCACATCCTTTTGATACAGTATTAAGACTGAGCAACTGTTTAAGACAAAACAGGCCTATTATAGATTTATTTTAAAAAATGTACGCTCAGCAACACGTCAAGATTTACATTTGCACTACGAAAATCGCCGCAATTACGAGCGACAAAATATCTGTCTCAAAATCAACATGTACAGTCTGAAATGTTGCTACGGGTACTTATTTTAAAATGGCACCTTGCCTCTTAAATACTGTTATTTTTATTTAAAAACGTTGATAAAGTTAATATTGCTTATAACACTATTAAAACTAAAAAATAAATTTTACAATATCAAAATATATATACTGTAACGCCGTTGCATTAATTAATTCTTCAAATAATTCATTTTATAAAATTTGCATTCATAATGCTGAATGATGCCAACACAAGTGTCTTACGTGTGATCGTGATCATAAGATTAAATTGATGTGACCTGTAACTTGTTTATCTACTATCATGCTATTAATCCTCTAAAAGAACCTATAACAATTAGCTTATTGCCAACATTAAAACACTCAATGATATTATGATCCAAACGCGTGATAATATGAATTTAAAAAAAAGAACATTCTCATGCAATGACATTATCACCACCAGATCGCAAAAATTTTGAAATAAGAACAATAAATTGTAGACTAATTCGTAATTTCGGATTCTCGTCTTATCGTGTTATTTCCCGCCATTATTTCACTCGAATATTGAAAATCGCAAACAAACATTATAGAGGATTCACATCATGATTATAGATAGTCTTGTATGCAACTGTTATAATTAGGTATTAAAACACTCATGTGATACTATTATCCACATTCGTGTTTTAATACCCTTGATTACAACAGTTGCATAAATAACTATTTGGAAATTATCTACACTTAAAATAAAAGAAATATTGTTAAAGCTTAAAATTGAACAAATTAATTGAACTACTAGATAAAATTATGTATAACGTAAACTAACTCTAGTATAAAGACTATATTTCAATCTATGCAGCATGAATAAAACAATTAATTTCCAAATATTATAGAATTTAAATTAGTTTAAAGTTTGCATTAACAAAATTAATTAACCTTATAACCACGGGAGACATAATTACATATATCTAAATCACTCCAACATTGCACTATCATTAAAATGTTAAATTTGATGATGGAAACAATATATGAATATATGCATGTTTATATTTAAAAAACACTCCAGATTGGCACAATTAAAAGGATTCATAATAATTCATTCTTTCGATAACATAAAATTAATTATATAAAACTCTTAATAATCAATAATATAATATACTTAACTTACCATCATAGTAAATAATTAGTGATATAAAGTTCATAAGACATACAAGACTCAAAAATAGTATCAAATCTAAAGTAATGTTTTCATTATTCAAGTTGTTTGTAATAATTTCTATTATATTAATCTAATAGGTCTCACAATTAAATATTTTAATACTTATAAGCTTTGCTAATATAACATAAATCGTAAATAGAGAAACAAAATAAACATAGTATAGTGGAATGTAACAAGTGCATGGCAGTAATTTCTTACACAATTTTTGTAGCTATAATAAAAAAAATCTTTATATAGAATGCTAATGATGCTATAAAAAAAACAGGCCATTCACAAGCTATCATTTGAAAAGTCCCGTGAGCGGTACAGGCAAGATCTAAATTCCATAATAACAAAATAAATATAAATCAGTTTTTGTAACAGATAAAGGGAAATCATAGCGCGTACATTAGACTACCCATTGGTAGTCTTATGTGCCCATTGGTAGTGTTATGAAATCATTATTTCATATCTACTGTTTAATTTCACATCTATATATTATTACTAACATATATATATCGCAGCTACCATACCCGCCTTATCGAAACTATGGGTATATGAATCATTACGAGCAGAGTGTAAGCGATACTGATATATCGTTACGAATGTACCAAAAACTGCTGCTTTCCATATAGTATTTTACAATTATTCTAAAGGCCACATTTTATTACGATAACCCCTTTTGTATAATGACAAATTCCTTGGGAATTCCCTGTTATATTAAATTATAAGCTTATCCGTAGCATTAAAATAAGAAATATACCCGTTACTGCGGCACGAAAGGTAACTAACAACAAAGTACTTACTTTCGCCAAAAGTAATGTCATGAGCAAATTTTACATTAGTCTTGGCTAATGTGTAATAAGTGGTGGTTTCAAAAATATAATAAAATTTTGTGTCATTTTTTCCTATTACTTATTCATTGCGTTGATTAAACGTATTTGGTCTATTTTCATAACTAGGACCTCCTCTTTATATTAATTGACATAATATACATACAAAACACTTAAGAAGAATACAAAACTTTTACTGTGCTTCGATCATTATCATCTTTTTATGAACAAATATTAATTTTGTGTAAATATCTTACTATTCGAATCAATGTTCACACTCGATTTTTCGCATTATCATGAACATTGCTACTGTATCATTTTATAAATATTGAGCAAATTTTAGTACTGGCGTACGATCACAATCATTAGAGCAAGATTATTTAGCTGCCAAAAGTTTACGACTCGTTTCCTAAGTAGATTGTTCACAAATATACGTTATAAATGACTTCCGGAGTCTTTTACTTCTTGAAAGACTGCCCTGCTTTTGGTTACTGATCGTATATTTACATGGAATGGAAAATTTCTATAAAAATCCAGCCTGATTAATACCACACATTGTACAAGAAATTTCTGAGAGTGAGTTTACATATAAATATTATAATGAAACTCCATCAAAAAATTCGCCATATTGGACGATACTAAATTTCCAAGCTTTCATCCAATTGGATGTGTAAGTTTTATTTAATGAAATTAATTTAACAGAGACAACAAATTTCACATTAATATATTTTTTTTTTAAATTAAGTTATATGCAGTTTTATAAAGCAATAGTAGAAATCAAAATTTAGTGACTTAAGTAAAATAAGCTAACAATTATATATTAAATGTAAATATAACACAGAGATTGTCAACTTATCCTATGAGTATAATCTTTTGTGTGCTGCATCACACAATAAAGATTTCTAGTGTTTCTGTGAACGTGGAAGTTCCACGTGTTTTCTTCTACTGACTTTCTTGGCATACATTTAGAGCGTGAAAAGGTGACGGTGAAATCCGATTACAAGTTACAATAACTCGAAAATTCTATCTGGTTGTTCTAGCTATACTATTCACACTGCCACCAATAGCGTTGGTTTAGTCAAGGCGGAATAACGTACAACAGCTAGTTACGAAAATAGACTACAAGGTCAAGTATATTCGTTGTCATAACATTGAATATATATCAAAAAGAAAGAATTTACTGATCAAATAAGTATTAAAAAAATATATTAATAGAATTACGTAGTAAATAATAGTTTGATTATTACACTAAAATCTGAATTCGACCCGTGTTGGATACAAATTCCAAGTTATTAGATGCTGTGTCAATTTGAAAATAGAAATATTAATTATTCCGATAATTGTATTTACGTTGTGTAGGGTTTAAGATTTGTTATCTTCACTATCGTAAGGGGAATTTCAATTCATAACTATGAACAACTTTTAATGTCTTGATCACTATCTGTTTCATACATTTTGGTAAAATAGTAATTAATAGTTAGTAAATAAAATTATTAGTACGATTTCAGACTTTATAATTTAATAAAAATTATTCGCCAATTATGTATGGAAACATCCCTTACATTTACGGTATGTAATTATGAAATACACAATGCTAATATTACGCAAACTTAAGATACAACGCGGTTACGGCATGTTGAAACTATAATTATTTACGCGCAGAGACAACAAATGGCAGACGTAATGCACGAATACATTATAATAAAATAAGGAATACACAATTTAAAAACCAAAATTAACAGCCAAGTTATTGTTGGTAAATAAAATAAAAATCATACAGTGTCTAATTCTAAATGTCGGAATAAGCCTCACTAAAACATACAAAAATGTTATATTAAATACAAAAATTGATAACTGAACTTCTCAACAGAATTTTTGAATTCAAATGTTAAAAACTTCCGAGCTAGTTGTAGTTCACATTGTAATCTTTGATATATTTATGTAACTATTAAAATTATATGGAAATATAAATAAATAGTCAAAATAAATACATTTAAATGTCACTGCTTAAAATGTACACCTTAAATAATAAAAGGAAGTATTGTCATACTGTAAATATCCCAAATAATACATGAGCAATACTTTAATTTGTCAATAGGACAAGGATAAGTAAATATAGCTACTTTTATCGTAAAAATTTGTACACTTCATTAACACAATGCAATAAATATCAATACTGAACTCTCGTTAATAGTTACTCTAAATTAATAATATATTCTCCAGATATGTTAATAATTTATATATAAAGTTGACAAAGTCAAAATGAACTCTTCATTACAAACTTTATATCTACATTAATTGTATGAAAACATTATGGCATCGTTCACACATGAAGTCGAATTTACATTATGACAGTCTAAATTGCATATTTTATATGGAAATCATCATATAAAAACTACTGTCACCAAACCTGCAACTCAGTGTAAATTCAACTTCGTTCCACTCAAATTCGTGCAATTATGTATAATTTGTTAGATTTGCACAGAATCAGAAATATATCCTTGCAAAGAGATCAAAACGCACCCTCAATTAATGCTTGATATCGATAAAACTGCTCAATATAAATAGAGCTTTCAAAAATTTTATAAAAAATATTATTATTCCGCCAGAATAACGATAAAAAATATAATATAAAATGTATAATTTTGAACACTAACCATGATAATAATTACAAACAGTATTTCAAATACTTACACGTTGGCAGCATCAAATTGATTTACGTTACTTGAGTCACTTTCAACTTTTGTCACCGTCAAAGGTTCCTCTCTTGGAGGAGGTATGGGTAGGGAGATTGGTGGGTTTTCTTCGGTAGCAGTTGGGATCTCATTGTTAGGGATTACGTTGATATTGATATTGCTTTCGTCGCGTATAGGAGGTATCGGTGCCACAAGCTTTGGTAGTGGAGGTATCGGCGGGGTGGCAATACCATCGCCAGGAAGCGAATTTTGCGAGTTTGGTACGCCGGGCCCATTTGCCATTCTTTGGTAGTGTTGCTTCCATTTATTCACCGGTGGTGTATAGTTGAGATGGTCGTATTCCATTTCTGTAAAAAAATATATATCAATTTCCAAAAGCCAGTGCCAATAGCTATTTACTAATACTAATGTCATTCATCAGTATATGTCAATAGTATAAATTTTAATTAGAAAAAATGCCACGCACAGTACAATCGATATCAACTAATAATGATTTAATTCTGTAAGAATCATTTTCAATTACAATAAGAATGTAATCCTTACTAATATTATAAATCGGAAAGTGAGTTTGTTTGTTTGTTTGTTCCGCTTTCACGCCGTAACTACTGAACCGATTGCTTTGAAATTTTGCTGACGTAAAGATAAAAATCTAGATTAAATAATAGGGTACTTTTTATCCCAGATCCCACGGGATGCGCATTAAAAGCTTCGCTCAAAAACTACTGCACAGATTTTCATGTGGTTTTCATCAATAGATAGAGTGATTCTTGAGCAAGGTTTTGAGGTAATTTTTATCTCGGAAAAACGGATAGGCCCACGGGAAGCGCGATAAAACCTTCGCGCCATAAACCGACTTCCGCGCATATGTAGCCGTGGGCAAAAGCTAGGACCCTCTATAGACCCAATGCCGAAATCCACGCGGGCGAAGCCGCGGGCAGAAATCTAGTAATATATATATTAACTGCAATTTTGTTTACAAATGTCAAATAGGTGGCCCAGTGAAGATTGGTGGCTAGCGCCAGAGCGTCGAACACGTGAGGTTGGCTTAGATTCCGTTAGGTGTAATTCGGAACCCCTTACACTACTAGTCCTCGAGAGAAAATAACGCATAATGAATTGTTGTGCTATATCGTACAAAAATTATACAGATAATATAAAAACTAAAGTAGTAAATTGTAGCAAGTACATGAGACATATTTTTGAATCACTATACGTGAATTTAGAATTCGAATACGAATACAAATCGTGCGCGAAATTATTTTCTACTGCTTGCAATTTTATAGATTTTTGAATCACTCGAATTCAGTGTTGTCATTAAAAACAAATTCTTAATTAAATTCCGTTTCACGCAGAAAAATCAAAATTACAACAACAGAAACAAAAATCCGGCCAACGTCATGTCAGCGTTGGATATTCTACTAGTAGAAATAAAAAACGAGTGGGTTGAACCACTCGTTGCACAACGCACGAAATGAAAATTCAGAAATAGTGAATTCGGTAATTTGTATACGAATCTCACGATTTCGAATGCGAATTGGTTTTCTATTGTTTCAAAAATTCATCATCAGGCTATTGTCATTATACGTCTATTATTTGTGATATACGACATGTGACATTCTAGAATGATGTTAGACGGTTTAGCACTAAAAACCATATAGTCGCAAATTAAAAAACTACGTGAGGGTCGTATTAAGAATGAGACCAAAATAGACGAAAATATGATATAATACGAAGCAGATATGTATTGGAACAGATGCTAATTAAAATGATCTTTTACTATAGCAAAATATTTGTCACCTAGCCGAATACTGTAACTTTATTTTAAAAACTTGAAAGTTACAGATCACGGTAGTATCTTTATAATATAATGCAGAAGATATTCACTTCCTGTCACTCGACTTGTTAACGAAAATACGTAGCTCACCATATCCTTCTTTGTGCTTTATTTCGTCGTATACATGATCCAATTTGCTGTCGTCATCTATAAAGTGATACAAATTCGGATTGTTTGCGTCCGCATCTTTATTCTTCAGGGACGAAAAGGGATCATATGTGCTCGAACAGGCTATAAAAAATAAAATTATTGATTATGAAACTTGTTACAGATGTTATTATGAACTCACACGAACTTATGTACTCTTAGAGGCATATAATATATTTGAAGAAATTCTCGCACGCACTGGCATACTTTCTCTCTATATGGTATGTTTACTACATGACACTATCATGAGTAAAACGTAACATTTTACAGTGTGAAAGTGTACAATAAGTAGACATGTTTAAGCTTTCGAGTATAATTTCACTTTCTAATTAAATACTTATATGAACAAAATTTCTGTCCCATTCTATTTTATACAAAATATAACTATAACATAATTTTGTACAATTATTCATTGGTCAATTGGGTCATTAAAAAGACGCATTGAGAACATATTGTAAACGATATGAAAATGCTACTATGGTCGGTTGACGTACAACTGCGAGGCTTCATAAGATAAGCAATAAACACATCAGGGGTTTCTTCAAAGTCGTGCCCATAGGAGATACGGTCACAAAGACAACTGCGCTAGTACTCGATAAAAAACAGCTATCCAGAAAAGACATCTAACGACTTTGAACGGGTTTAACTACACACACAGACACCCACGATAGGCGATTCTGAAGTCTTAAAAACTGAGCGAGCCGATCCCATATAAAGTAATAAGGCTAAGAAAAAAAAGATAGTGGGTAAAGTCTTACAACCAATTGCATAATAGCTTAGGGCAATCCTAGGTCATATACTGTCATTTCTATTATCTTAAACAAAAAAAAAATAACAGCATGCCAGTAATATTATCTTAAACAAAGTTAATGAAATTAGGCATAAGACTTCCCCTCCCGGGGCCGGGGGGCGTCGTCGATGGCGGAGATCGGGGAAGGCATTGTAGCCTCCCCCGAGGAGGGTTCCCCTGTATCGGCGGGGGAGCGCAAGCTGAGGGTTCCCGGAAATCGCTTGGCGTTCCTGCAGGCTCCCTACATGCCTGAGGAAGGCCATCCCTGAGGTTTTGGTGGAGGTGGGTAGGCCTCCCCCTTGTGGGGGGAGAGCCCCACATAACCGCATAAAAAAAAGCCATTAGCTTGTAGAAGCGTGATTTCAGCATAATTTTAGGGTCTTCCAATAATATACCTTGAATATGTAAGAAACGAAGAATACTTACAATCTCCAGAGCCTCCTGGGCGCATTCTTAGCTTCTCCATGGTGGTGTTGCTCATTTTACTGCCCAAGTTGTTCAAGATCGTGGCGTTATTAAGGAGTGTGGTGGAGTCGTCGCCGCGAGTCGACCCTTGGTATGAGTACACAGGATTGTCGAAATGCTGTTGTTCTATAAGCATACAAATCAACTGTTAATAAATAATAGATATTTGGTAAGCTAATACTGTGCCCATCTGTACTTCCTGTGTACTTCTATTAAGTTATATAGGTGTAAGTATGTTAGACATTCCGGAAAGAACTTTGTCATAGAAACACACCAATAAGTAACTGTTTTATTGAGGAAGGAACCACAGATCGTCTTCTGTTAAAGATATTTTATCGCATAAATGTGAAAACTCTATATATATTTTAAATTTCCCGATTTTAAAATTACTGTGTAAATATACATGTATATAATATTTAACTGTAACCGTACTAAGTTAAGAGTTGTTATTGACTGATTGCCATTAATCAAAATTGTGAAGTGATGTGAAGTTATTGCGTGTAGTTGTATGATAGATATTTTGTCCCAAAGTTTTCCCAAAGTAAAAGCACTCGTACGCTACAGATAACAACAGATAAAATCCATTTGATTATATGTAATCTGTTTAACCCGTTTGTCAATAAACAGGTTACTGGTTTGTATAGTTAAAGTAGGAACGCACTTTTACTTGTATTGTTAATAATTCTTTTGAAAGTTCAATCAAAATCAACTTCATTCAAATATGACTTTATAGAAAACTCTTTTGAATCGTCCAATCGTTTTTTTTTGCCTACCACCCATTCAGGACGTATTTTTTAGCTGATAAGAAGAATGGGCGCAAGAAACTTATCAGCTTTATCAAAAGTAATAACAACATTTACAATAAATTATGTCGTTATCATATAATGTACATATGTGTTTACAATTTATAAGGGAAAACAAATATTTACACTTTAGAATGTATCCTCAAATCAACACCAAGCATTGGCATCATTGACTTTGTATAATAGCCCTTACTCATTAGCGTCTTTTTAACATGTACCTTGAACTTATAAAGAGGCAATTCAGCTACACTATGTGGAATTTTGTTATAAAAATTTATACATTTGCCCATAAACAAGCCTCTAGTTTTTTGTAGCCTCTACGTTGGAGCGACAAGTGTATTTTTATTTCTTATGTTTAAATTGAATGTTTAAATGAATAGTTTTAAAAAGTCTATCCTCAAAAAACTGGAGGGTTTTTAATCTCTTTTTAATTTTATGTGTTATTTTAGTTGTTTAAGTAGTATATAGTTATTTTATTTTATTTTCTGTTCCACTTTGTAACAGTATCGATTTTTTTTTCCTGTTAGTATTTTACTGCGGCTCGTGACTGTGTTTTTGTTATCATTAATATTAATTACCACGTGGATAGCGTTGTGGGCTACAATATTGCCCACTTTTATGTAATGTTTTGTGTTTATTTGTATTTTGTAGCAGTTTACTGTTCCTTAATAAATAAAAAAAAAAATTATGTATTCTGTTCTCCACACCTAAATAATAATCATGAAGCTAATCACAAAAGTGGTATTGATAGAACATTACAAAACAATAATTTGCTAATTTGAATTTTATCGTGTTTATTTTATGATTAGAGTCAAAATTAAATGTGTACTGCATACCTGGCTGGGAGTTGGGGTCCGCAGTGTAGTGCACGTGCGCTATCTCTCGCTTGAGATTGCGCACGCGCTTACGGTAATAAAGCAGCACCAAGATGGCCGCCGCGGCGCAAAGCAACGACAGGACTATCATCACCACCGTTAGGCCGTTCGACGCGCCTGCTGATTGAAACGCCTTTACATCAGATGGAAATTTACACCAGTCGAATTTACTATACTAACGGCCGAATACTGAAACACTACTCAACTCTTTTACTCAATTAAGTGCCTCTCACATTTGAGTATCTCTCAAATTTAAATGGTATTCTCCAACGTCAGTTATAAGATTTGAAGGCGTGATCAAGTAAGCAGCCGTCATTTTTTAAAAAAGTATGTTCTCAGTTACGCATAAGAGTACTTTACGTTGTGTATCCAATACACGCAGCATTGTTTGGATAAGTAATATAAGATTTTCATGTAAAATCAATGCTTGATTTTGAACAAATCCAAAAATGAATTGAAAATTAGTACTTTATTTGTTAAAATCGATAAGGTCGTGGAACGAAACGTTGACACATGATATTGTTGACAAAGCCCGCGGTTAATTTAGAGCAAAGGTTTTTGAAATTATTGAAAGTTGATAAATTATTTATTTAATTACTCTATATTTATCTAATTACAAGATATAACAATGGAAAATATCAAAAAGAAACGCTGCTCAAATTATACACCAGGTGAAAAAGAAATACTTTTAGAAGTAATCAAAAGGTACGTAAATAATAAAATATGAAACATAAATTGTATAATATTGTATTAAAGAAGTGAGATCTTGTGATTGATATGTACTTGTACCGGGTGATTTATTAATAAAACACTCAGGCACAACTTATATATCAATTCATGTAAAATTATTTTTAATTATTGATTGATTGAACTGATGAGTGATGAGTGATTGATTTTATGTATAGGTACTATTTTATGTAATTTCAGATATCAACATATAATTGAAAACAAAGAGGTCTAGGTATTTCTTCACTATCCGAAAGAGACGATAACAATGACACAGACATTATATATCACTTTTCGGGGATATAAGCAAACGTTATATAGCGTTTAACATACCTCGCGACCACTCTCACATTTGACGAGGTCTCAAGACGATTTGACAAATGATTTGAGTGACAGCGTTGAGTTGCGTTTCAGTATTCGAATATTCATTTTAGTGGGTCTTAAGTGCGACTTAATTTGAGATATTCCCAAAAATTAACAGCAGCTTATCTATTGCTTTTGAGTATGCGAAATGCGAGTTTAGGAGCTGCTTAATTATTTGAGAAGCCGTTAAATATAAGAAGCGTTTCAGTATTTGGCCATAAATGTCTTGATATACAAAGTAGATTTTTCAGACTGTACTAATTACAGGCAAACATTCCTACATAACATTAAGATACTCTGAACTACATTCACAAATTTTGTAAAAATATACAAAAATAGGGTAAATATGTGAGCTGTCGAAATAACAAATTAGCTTAAGATATCGTACCTTCAGCTTTTCCGATAACAATGGCATCACTGGCGTGCACATCACAATTCTCTCCGATAAAGTTCCGGTGACAAATGCAGCCCTTTTCCGGATGACAAACCCAGTTACCGCTCGACGAGCAGTTGCACGCCTCCATACAATGGTCACCGAAGTAGCCCTCTGGGCAAACTGCAAAAATTATTTATTAATGCACATCTGTTTGATGATTCAGACTCATGAGTCGATGTACAGGAGACGAATTTTTGAAATAATAGAAAACTAATTCGCATTCAAAATCGTGAGTTTCGTATACGAATTATCGAATACACTATTTCTGAATTTTCATTTCGTGCGTTGTGCAACGAGTGGTTCAACCCACTCGTTCTCAATTTCTACTAGTAGAATATCCAATGCTGAAGTGATCTTGACAGTGATCCGTTTCACGTGTGAGTCATCGCCGGATTTTTGTTTTTGTGGTTTAGAATTTTTCTGCGTGAAACGGAATTTAATTAAGAATTTGTTCTTAATGACAACACTGAATTCGAGTGATTCAAAAATCTATGACATTGTAAACAGTAGAAAATATTTTCGCGCACGATTTGTATTCGTAATCCAATTCCAAATTCACGTATAATGATTCAAAAATACGTCTCTAGGTCTAACGTTTTTTTGTAACAAAAATAGTCCAATTATTTTTATACATGATATTTCCGCAAACATGCCGTAGTGTCATGATTTAAATGCTTATCGTAGTGAATTGTAGTCACAAACACACACATACACAAGCGCGTTTACATATACACACATGCACATACATTGTGTATATAGCCAATTTTAGCTATTTATTTTGGTTTGATAGTTATATATTAAGTTTGCACATATATTTAAGATATCAAAGTAAGTTTTTATAATTCTCTTATGTACAGCCAAACATTATATGAATTTGTTAAAGTATAGAAACTGAATTCGTAATAAATAATTGAACTTATTATAACTTTACGTGTAACACGAAATACGTCCTTGTTCTATTTAGAGTCGATTAAAAGCTAGTCTGTTACATTAAATGTATTATGTATTATATATGAATGTATTTTCATAGATTTCACATTTTGAGACTGTACTGAGCATATTTCTTTTCGAAATTACAACTCTAGTTAATTTTTTTGCTGCCCTGTGTGTATCATCGATTAATTAATTTTTAATAAACAGATTCTAGAATATAAACACAGATTTGGTTTAACCAATGTATACTATAATATATAATAAACTAGTAACGAATGATGATAATAAAACACATGCGACGCAATTAATGTGGGATTACAATAATAAGTAAGTAAAACTCTTGGGTTTAGTAAAGCTTTAATATTAAGTTGGTAAGCTATTCTAACAAATAATAATCATTTCTGAGTCGTTCCATTAGAAATGTTACAGTAATGTAAACTCTTCGTCAGGATTGTATTGGAACTGCTCCGCACTCGTGTCGCCACGGTGCCCACACTTATGACACATCAATGTGTAAAAGCTTGCAAATACAAACATCCCCAAAGCACTGCAGAAAAGTGGCAGCCACAACATCACCCGAATGCGTTAAAATATTTCATAGCACCTTTGTCGTAAAGCTGATGTAATTCCACCGGTTTTAAAGATATAAAGCGGGTCTTAAAAAAACGCGAGTGTTACCAAAGCAAATAGTTATAGTTCATACAAATTCCATAACAGTATTATTTGCCAATTCGCGCGCTGTTGCTATTCAAATTTCGAACTAATCGCCGCGCGGTGCCAGTCAGTAGGCAGCGCTAGCGCGCTGTTAAAATGGCAGGAAAGCAACAGTGTGCATTCACAGATTGTTATTTAAGTGTTTATTTGTTGTGTTGTTTATTTAAATGTTTTTTTTTTGTTTCCTCGCAAATGTGTTAAAACACATCGTACGATATACGTGCGTATTGGTTATAACATGCTCGGCTCAATTACGCCCTCGCCTGACTGAAATTCGGCCTCGCATGTTATAACCATCATAACGCATTAATATCGTAATGTACTATAACACGAAAGGGTGCTATAAGATTTTTGTGTATACCTGGCCTTTTGCCAGGATTTTGTGTACCCCCAGGCTGTCCATGTAAAATTAAGTGCAAAAAGCTGTGAAGAGTTATTTTAATGTTACTTTCAGCATTGTGTAAATGCTTGGTAGACTTGGTTATCATTATCATTATAAACAAATTATTCAGATTAAACTATACTTTATACAACAATGACTCAGTAGCCGTCGCTGCGGCGGCACTCGCCGGTGACGCAGCGGCACGGCTGCGTGCAGCCAGGGCCCCACCACCCGCTGGCGCGTGGCTATGTCTAGGTGTGCTCACACTGCGTGCAGTAGTCGCCGGTGCGGCCGGCGGGGCAGCGGCAGTAGCCGTCGCTGCGGCGGCACTCGCCGGTGACGCAGCGGCACGGCTGCGTGCAGCCAGGGCCCCACCACCCGCTGGCGCGTGGCTATGTCTAGGTGTGCTCACACTGCGTGCAGTAGTCGCCGGTGCGGCCGGCGGGGCAGCGGCAGTAGCCGTCGCTGCGGCGGCACTCGCCGGTGACGCAGCGGCACGGCTGCGTGCAGCCAGGGCCCCACCACCCGCTGGCGCGTGGCTATGTCTAGGTGTGCTCACACTGCGTGCAGTAGTCGCCGGTGCGGCGGCGGGGCAGCGGCAGTAGCCGTCGCTGCGGCGGCACTCGCCGGTGACGCAGCGGCACGGCTGCGTGCAGCCAGGGCCCCACCACCCGCTGGCGCGTGGCTATGTCTAGGTGTGCTCACACTGCGTGCAGTAGTCGCCGGTGCGGCCGGCGGGGCAGCGGCAGTAGCCGTCGCTGCGGCGGCACTCGCCGGTGACGCAGCGGCACGGCTGCGTGCAGCCAGGGCCCCACCACCCGCTGGCGCGTGGCTATGTCTAGGTGTGCTCACACTGCGTGCAGTAGTCGCCGGTGCGGCCGGCGGGGCAGCGGCAGTAGCCGTCGCTGCGGCGGCACTCGCCGGTGACGCAGCGGCACGGCTGCGTGCAGCCAGGGCCCCACCACCCGCTGGCGCGTGGCTATGTCTAGGTGTGCTCACACTGCGTGCAGTAGTCGCCGGTGCGGCCGGCGGGGCAGCGGCAGTAGCCGTCGCTGCGGCGGCACTCGCCGGTGACGCAGCGGCACGGCTGCGTGCAGCCAGGGCCCCACCACCCGCTGGCGCGTGGCTATGTCTAGGTGTGCTCACACTGCGTGCAGTAGTCGCCGGTGCGGCCGGCGGGGCAGCGGCAGTAGCCGTCGCTGCGGCGGCACTCGCCGGTGACGCAGCGGCACGGCTGCGTGCAGCCAGGGCCCCACCACCCGCTGGCGCGTGGCTATGTCTAGGTGTGCTCACACTGCGTGCAGTAGTCGCCGGTGCGGCCGGCGGGGCAGCGGCAGTAGCCGTCGCTGCGGCGGCACTCGCCGGTGACGCAGCGGCACGGCTGCGTGCAGCCAGGGCCCCACCACCCGCTGGCGCACTGCTCGCCGCACTGCGGACCGCGCCACCCGGGCAGGCACTGGCATTCGCCTGTGGCAGATAAACAGAATGAAAATAATAGCCGACATTTTATTGAAAGCCGATATAAATAAGTTTCCACTGACCGGTGACATGGTGGCAGTCGGCGCCGTTCTTGCAGCTGCACTTCTGCTCGCAGTTGGCGCCATACGTGCCGAGCGGGCACGGGTAGTCGCACGTGGCGCCCGTGAACCCGCTCGGGCACGAGTAGCGGCCCGACACCGGGTCACACGTGGCGACGCCTGCGCACAACCAACGATCCTGTCATTACTATATCTCAAGTTCATTACTATGTCTTATCCCTCTTGTTGCTTATGGAAAAAAATGAAAATTCTTTTGTCATAAACTTCTCTGTACCTTTACATGACACTTAATGGTTAATGGTAAAAGTGGCCTATATGGTCCTGTGAAATTCATAGCAAATCTGCTACCAACTTGAGAACACCAGTACACGCTGCCAATTTGTGACAGATTTCACGCTATACCATGTGACCACACTCATCATCGGAGGAAGGACAGCACTGCTTGCATCCGGCATAGTATGTGCGCGGGTCACATGGGGCGCAAGTGGGTGAGATGATAAGAATTATGTCAGTGCCACGCGACCAGTGCCTCTGAAGCACGTATGCTGCGTGATCCACCGGTCGGTCCCAATGTGGCTCGGAAGTCCCGGCGCGCCCGCCGCCTCGTCCGACATCCGCCCACCGCCGCCGACGATACGCGAAGCCAACACTCACCATCGTAGGTCGGACAGCGCTGCTCGCAACCGGCGCCGTAAGTGCCGGAGTCACACGGGCGGCTGCAATCATCGCCAGTCCAGCCGGCGGCGCAAAAGCAACGACCCGTAGACGCATCGCACGACGAGTTGTTCAGGCATTGGCACCGCTGCGAGCAATCCGGACCAAACCAGCCCTCCGGGCACTGGGTTTCGCAACGAACGCCTGTGTCGGTAAATAAAAACAGGTAAATCTTAACGTCTTATGCAACTAAGCCTATTCTGTATTACCTATACTATTCTGTATTTCGTTGGTTTTAATAGCTCATGACGTGTTTGACGTGTTTCTGACCGTATATTGACGTATGTACATTTCTGACTTTTATTTTCGATAGTATTACCGATTTTAATCATCTTATGAATAAAGAAAGTATAACATTAACGTACAAGTGCTCATAAAAAAGACGCATTTAATTATTAATAATCATGCAATAATATAGCCCATTAAATAAAAATGTCATTATCAATCATTAAAGAAAGTATAACATTAACGTACAAGTGCTCATAAAAAAGACGCATTTAATTATTAATAATCATGCAATAATATAGCCCATTAAATAAAAATGTCATTATCAATCATTAAATGCATAAAAGGACATTGTTCCGACTCCATACATGTTCTGCCTAAGAACCGTTCGAATCGAAAGTGACTTATATAAACTCTTAAAATTATATGGAATCCTATGAAATAAGTTTTCACGAACGGACACTTCAGGAAATTAAAATAATTACGAAAAAAGTTAATATTTTGAGGTTATAAATAAAGAATAACCAACCTTGCGTGAAATATCAGAGTAGTAATATCAAAGTAATATTAACAATAGTATGTACAGCTATATAATAATATGTTCTCTTCTAAAACTAGGAAAGGACTACTCTACTAGATACTAGGAAAAGAGAGTACCTAGTCAAGTTTAAGATAATTCTTTGACAATTATCATTTTACAAAATCCAGTCCTTTACACACATCCGAGTCTACCAAGTACCTACGCAATATAATCGGAGTCCGTAATCAAGCCAAAGTTGTTAGAATAAAACCATGAAACGCATAGAAAATCACAAAAGAAACGATAGTCGCAAAGCAATCAAAAATTAAATGAAACGGACACAGATAAGGTATGAAGTACACCAGTGTTGTCAATTACAAAAACTATAATACTTGAATGCCAAGCTAGAAATTCGCGATTTCGCTTAAAAAATGTATAATACTAGTTTTTTTCTAGCTAGTCAATTTAGGTATTTAAATAAATAAAGTGTTATCAACTAATTTTAATAACCGACTTCAAAAAGAAGTAGGGTTTCAATCCGATCCGTATTTACCGAAATCGCGAAAACTTCCGAAACTGGCAGCACTGGCTGACGGAAAACATTTTATACGGCATCAGTAATTGTAACACAACTTTTTATTTGGAATTTATTTATTTGAAGTGTCCGTGGAATACTAAAATATGTTTCAAATAATATAAAAATAAATAAAAATTATAGTATAATTTATATTCACATCGGTTCTTAGGCCAAAATTGAACAATGTCCTTTAATTACAAAGTGAGTCTTACGCATGTAGGAGTTTATTTTCTGTTACTGTCTGCTTAAACGACAAATAAGAAACATTTTAAAAGTACCTCCACAGCCGTTATTTTTTTGAAATTGGAGAATAACATTTTTTTCTTGGCTTTTTCTATTATTTTGGCGATCATCCTAAATTTAATCTGATTTTTATTTTGTTAAAAATTTGCAAACACAAAAATTGCGACGCGTCAACAACTAGGCAAATAATTGTTAGTAAATATCGGGAATAGAATATATCCACTATTCCTCTCATATTAAAATCATTTTAATTGAAAACTCCTTGGTTTAAAGAATCTAATACCACTTATTTACTTAAAAAAAGATTCTCGGTCTTCTCAGAAGGTCTTGCTAAACTAGTTTAGTCGTTGTTTAAATGGAATTGGCGCGAGAAAATTCAAGAGCGATGATCTATTATGACTTTCGAAGTGGTTTAACACAAACACAGTGTGTTGATCGGATGCTTTTACCTTTGGTGATGAAATCCCATCAAAAACCACAATTTATCGCTGGTTTGCCAAATTCAGGCAACTTTAGACATTGGCATGAGTCAAATACAAATAGTCCCCTACCGAGTATCAAACTATATCGATACCAAATTTAACCGAATTCAGTTCAGCAATTTTGAATTGAAACCGTAACAAAAAATCTGTTAAAAATCTGTTACGTACACAGTAATAATATTAGTAAAGATTTTTAGTTAAAATTCAAAATCAATTACACAAAAATAATTTGTAAATTACTATCATAGTTTTTGCAAATTTTATTAATGATCTATTTATGAGTAAGTATAAGATTATTAAATACTAAATAAATGATATTAAATAATATTCTGATAGCCAATAAAAAAAATTACAATTTTATTGTTCGCATTACAAATACAGATGGTATCTTTGTCCAACAAATCATCTTAAAATTATGTTAATTTGCACGAAACAATAATTTAACGCTACTTGTACTTGTATAATTATTTTATTATATGTAAAAAATATAGGTGAACTTGATCAACAATTACATTCTTGTGGTTGCAATAACATTAGTATTACAGTATTACGGAACCAACAATTATCAAGAACATACAATTAATTTAAAAAAAGGTGTCAGAATTTACTGTCATACGTACCAACTCTCCAAGGTAGACCTGGACGAAGGAATAAGTTATGAATAACTATATTGCAAATGGAATGGAATGGTACTGATATACACTTTACTTTAAGGGAAACAAAACTTGCAGATTGAGTTTACGGAATTAACAGTTAAACAATCATAAATAGCACGCATTGTCAAAGAATGGCAAAATATTGAGTTTTAGTAATCAATCATATTATCACATGAGAATAAAAGTCTCCCATACCAAGTATATATATTTATATACTTGGTAATATATTTTATTATATACTTGTTAAATATATGCCATATATTTGAATATATTAAATCTTTTCGTCAATTCGAGCCAAGCTGTATTTACGGAATAACATGTAAAAAGTAGCAAATATAATGTAAAAATGATGTATTGCCAAGCATGGTAATATCGGAATACGGAACATCCACATTGTAACGACTCTGATGCAAATGAACATAATAACTTTATTATTCTTTTTATATTTACTTATGCCTTATATTGGAAAATAAGAGGTATAACGTAAATTATCGCTTTAAAAAAAATTTATAACATTATTAAATAAAATTTTACAGATCCAAAATTATAGATCTCTGATTTCATTATTCATCTACGATCAGAATTGCCACCAACACCAAATATAAGTTCAGCTAAGAAAGTCGCCTCTTAGAATTCAAAACACCAAAATACTAAATATATCATATTAAAGCATTAACCTGTCTTTTATTGTACAAAAATATCATAAAACTATTATATTGCTCCCATCTTACTTTCAATATACTAAGATATAAGTCTTTCTTGGTTATAGCCATCAGACTCTAGAAAGGAATCAAAATAGTACTCTTTTCTGTTTTGCAGGATACTAGGATTACTTATATATGTACCGTTATGATGATATAACATTAGTTTGTTTAAACAAGTGTTACAAAATGGTTCTATTTAAAAATGTTAGTATTGTCCGAAAATTAACAATAAATTAGACTTGAGAGATAAATTTAGACTATTTATTCTATTATTAATGACATAAATCGATAATATAGAGTAGACAAAAATGAGGTATAAATACGTTAGAGATTCTATTTCTAAACATCCTCTACACCACGAAAAGAACAAAAAATACACAAAAGAATAAGAATACCCTAGTGCATTACTAATATCCATAATAAGAAAAAAAAATAACATCTATCTGTGAAATTTTAAATAATAATAATCTCGGAATGACATAGGTAAATCAATCAAGTAATATTATATAGATGGATGGAGATATGGTAGAGTTGTTAAGTTACCTGATCGATATGTCATTATTCTTGTGTGTCAACTAAAATAACAGAATAATAAATAATCTAAATTTATCTCTCAAGTCTAATTTATTGTTAACTTTCGGCCCAGTATTGTATCAAAGCAAACTCGTCTTACTAAGGGAGCATTCAAGTATTACATAAGGCAATTTTTGAAGATTTATTACCCCCCCCCCCCCTTTGCAACGCACCGTAACATTTTCTGTATCCCCCCCCCCGTAAACGTTATGTAACACTCATAATCCCTAAAGTCATGTTATAATTTTTATCCTTGGTACTAAGCACTAACGGATACTGAGAACGAAAACAACATTAAATGACGTATAATACAATCTAGGGAATCCCCGTGAAATATAAACGAAAAGATTTGCCAACTTGCGGGAACAAATTAAAAATGACGATCAGCGTAATACAATCGAGGGATTGCCCGTAAAACGTAAACGAAAAGGGTTGCCAATTTGGGAGTTTTACATCCCAAATTTTTTATTTAAAAAAAAACAATGTTACGTAACGTGTTGTAAGACAGACCCCCTCCCGCCCCTGTAACGCATCGTAACGCTTAACGGGACTCCCCCTCCCCCCATACTGCGTTACGTAATACTTGAACGCCCCGTAACGATTAACCATGCAATATTTTATTATTACCTCTCCATTTTGAGTCACAAATGCATTGTCCAGTGACGTGGTGACACGAGACTGCGTTAGGCGAACAATTGCAGGGGTGGGTGCAGTCTTGACCATAGAAGCCGGCGGGGCATTGTTTTTCACATCGTTCGCCTTTGTAACCCGCACCGCAAACACATTCACCTATGTAACACCTCAAATTTTATAGAATCTATCGATTATGAAATGCCATTAGTAAAAAATTACATTTCGGGTAAAACTTACTAAATGTTATCCTGTTCACTTAATGAATTTGATTCACAATTTTTTTTTCCACTACTAAATCGATACTTGACAAGCGAACGAATATTCTGTGAGCCTTGGTAATGTTTGTGTCTCCAATGTGCAAGCGGTAAATACAGTTATAAATAATTTGTAGAAATCAAAGTACCAAAAAGCGGGATCTTCAAATCTACGAAGATGTAATTGACGTACTGAGTAAAAGAAATATAACATATCGGATGGAAAAATGATATTTGATCTTTCACTAGCTGAACTTTCGTTTCTTTTACTTTTCCATTGTTTTGTACAGTAATTTGAGTAATTTGAGAAGATAAATCTTGTAAACGGTTAGATGTGACAGTGAATTTTATATTTTTCGTTAAATATTTTTTTTTAAATTAAGTCACGAACATAAATCCTAAATACTTAAACCATATAAATAAATAGTATTTATGTAACCGTATAGTGTGTGGCCTAGAATACGGCATAATATTGAAAACATTGACTCTATAGGTTACTAGTAGTCATCCCAACTGATTAAAATCAAAACTTTACCTTTTGATATTTTCTAGCAAACTTAATCGTAAAATCACTGTAATAGTGTAGTTCAGATAGTGATGAAAAAACCATAAGAGCCAATGTATAATGGATGTCCCCAAGGGGGAGTCCTATCTCCCCTCACGTGGATCAAGAAGCAGATAGACTTCCTTAAATATAATAAATGACAGAGACTGCATTACTATTGGTTATGCAGACGACCCAGCAACAATTTAATAACAATGCGGAAATCTTTTATGTAAAGTGGTGGACGCCCTACAAATTTTAAAACGATCGTGTGACGAACACCTACTGTCAATAAATACAATTAAAACAAAACTTATCCATTTCAGCAACAAAAGAAAATTACTTAATACTCCCAAAATTATTTAACACCAAACTCTCACTTTAAAAACAATTCAAATACATTGATATAGTCCTGGATAGCCAATTGAATTTTGGTGAGCCACATAGAATCAAAAACAAAGAACTATGAAAAAATGGTTAGTTTTGAACCAATATATGAGGAGAGTTGATAAAAAATGGGAGGTTCAAACCAAAAACCACTCACCACTGCAGTTCTCATGGATCAGATCCTATGAATCAGATCCTATGGATCGGTGCTTTACTGGCCCAGAGCTTAGCTGATGCCAGAGCATAAAAGCTAAGCTCCAAAGTCTGCAACGCCTAGCAACTAAACTGATCAATGGATGCATGAAAACCACTCCATCAACCCTAGAGTACTTATTAGATATCTATTATCTGGTCATCCAAGAAAAAGTCATAGCAGCAGCCTAGCTACTTTGGCCTCTTGATTGAGATCGCAGGAACTATGGAAACGAAATTTAGAAAACACACAATGATTGTAGATTAAAACCTGAAAAAACCTCTTGATGCTCCAATTGATAGAAGCCATTATGTCTTTGACAGAAAATACAATATCCAACTCTTAATCAAGAGACTGCTCTGGTACCAACGAAGTTAGGATATGCTCAGACGGCTCCAAAAATATTTACCGAACTGGAGCTGGGGTCTTCTCTAATAGTCTTAACATCAAAATATCAACAACCTTCGACAAGATGAATACAATCTTCCAAGCAGAATGCATTGACATCAGAGCGGCATAAATAATAGCTGTTAGAAATGTCAATAAACCTATGAGCCCTCCAAAATAATACCATCAACTCTATGTCCTTAAAAGTGACTCATTTGACAATAACGTAGCAGATGTATTGGCTACAGGGTTTCATACACAAAGCGCATAGAGAGGAACTTCTACTACTCATTCCATAGACCAAGTTAAAAAGTGGTTGCAAGAGAAAACCGGACACTAAAACGAAAAATTATAGCTATTATAACCATATGGCCGTATGGTATAATTTTTGTATAGTATTTATATTTCCTTTGTAAAGTAGACTGTCCGTCATCCATACGGATGACGGACAGTCTACTATACAAAGATAAGCAAAGGAAACGCCTCATGGACATCCTCACACATCCTCATGGAATACGGAAGCCTAGTCAAGCAAAGGCTAAAGTTCTCCACTTACCGTTATCTCTGCCATAGGTATGCAGTAGTCTAAGGCTCCTAGCGTTCTAAATGGAATTGAAATAGATGGACCAAGTGAGAAGTAGAAGCCAAACTAACTGAAAACTTCTTAAAAAAAATACAAAAACTCTACAGTATCGATTATCATTACCATCCCTGGTTCTAAACCACACACCGTATAGCTATGCTTTACTAGTAATGTAAAAGAGTTGTGTGTTTAATCATCCAATTAAGTAAAATATATCAAATTTTATAAAAAGCTGGGTATCCAATTATTTATAAAATTAATCGATAACTTTATTTAAATAAAAGTTTCTTACACTCACTCCAATTACCCCAGCCCAAAAGTAAGCTCCAGACATATATTATACATATATAAATATTTTGATAGAAATATTAATTATCAACAACCATGACTAAGGCACAAATACAAATGCTCGCTATCATCACATAAACATCTGCCACCAATGAAACTTCATAGATGGTGACACCTTGAAATCGGTGTACTAACCACTTGGCTACGAATGTCTTCCATTTTTTTTAATGTGAATTGATATTACATAAAGTAGCTAAGGTAGTGCATTAAAAAATGAAAATATATTGTACTTCTCTATATGCAAAAAACATATACACTATGAGATATACCATACCATTTACAGGATTACACGGTGCATCATTCTCGCAATCACAGGGCTGCAGACATTGTAAGCCAAAAGTCTTGCCGTCACAAGGTCTGTCACACTTCAATCCATCGAATCTAAAACACAAATCTTGATAATTAAGTAAGGAACTTACATTCAACAAAATTAAGTAAAGGGAGATGGCTAAATGACTGCCCTTAACATGTATAAATATATATTACACTGCCTCGAATTTTTATATATTCATTAATGAATTGTTACATGATTATTATTTTCCTAGAACTTTCGTGAAAAAATAATTAAATAAAAATTTTAAAATTGTTTTCCTATTTTCCGGACTTGAATAGTGTTGACATTTAAACGAGATAATCGATTTTTGTAGTTTCGGTCAATATACAAAATAATCGATATATACATATGGACATAGCGGATTAAACTTTTTGATTTATCAAATAAAATAAATCAATAAAAATCATTGAATAATAGAGAAGAATATTTTCTGTACAGAAATGTTTAATTAATGTTAATCGTCGAAAACAATTAACAACAAATAAGTATTTTATTCACACGATAATATCGATTTCCTAATCGATGTTATTGTATTGAGAGTTTATTCTCGCAGCACTTTATGTTTTTTTCACATTTCATTCATTGCACATTTTGTTCGATGCGATATCACTTGAATTTAGATTTTAATACTGACCCTGCTTTTCTAAACGGACCTATTGTGTATTGTTTGTGTTTTTTAGACCGTGGGAGAGCCATGCTTCGGCACGAATTGGGCCGGCTCGACCGGAGTGATACCACGGCCTCACAGAAAACCGGCGTGAAATAGCGCTTGCACTGTGTTTCGCAGAGTGAGTGAAGGTACCGGAGGCCCAACCCCCCCCCCCTTCCCCCCTTATTCCCTTTTAAAAGGCCGGCAACGCATCTGTGACTCTTCTGGGTGTCCATGGGCAACGGTTATCGCTTACCATCAGGTGATCCGTTTGCTCGATTGCTGCCCTATCCTATAAAAAAAAAAAATTGTGCCTACTTGCCGACTTCAAATGCGTAACGAAACTTAAGCGCATAACTCGATATGGATATACATATTAAATAATGGTCTTGCATATTTTAATCACACTCTTGAATTAAAGTCGACATTCTTCAATATATAGGTATCCATCATTCACTACAATAGTAATATATTACCCAATTATTTTATCTGTACTAAAATGCCTACCTAAAGTTCATAGCAAATTCTCTAGTTGTAGTTTTGCGACCATAATATCGTAGGAGTTTTTATATGTTTTTCAAGATTGTAATAATATGAAAAGTTCATGGAACTTTTTTTATGTCACATATTAACTTTCAGGTACCCAGCATTAGATGCAACTACATCCAATATTTATACATTGCAAGGGCAATAGGGTAGACGACTACAACTGATTATGGCCGTTTTTATAATATAATTATCTTATTTGAGCAATTTATATCTCATAAAAGTATGTCAATATAGAAATTTCAGTTTAATTTTAATTTATATTGTTTTTTGATTTCCATAAAATGAGCAATTATTATTTACGTAATTCTAATGAAACGAACACATTTCTAGCATTCTCACATTAAATGTAACATTGTTTTATATAGAAAGTATACCTATAAACGTACACATAACAAAGTTATTTTAAAATTTGTTTATACGCTCATACAAATTAGGCGAGTTTACTGAGTTATGACGTCACAACTGCAGTGCTTTTAGTATGGAGCGTTTTTGAGCGACCCGCGACAGCGCCGCAAACATGGCAATGTATCTTCAAAAGTAATAGGTGCAGGTGTACTGTTGGTTCTACAATATTTCTCACTTAAAAGAGTACTCTTATTATATATTGAATTTAAAAAATTGTCGTCTACCAATTGGCAGAGCTGGGCATTAACTCGTTAACCCGTTAATCGTTAATTAACGAAGTTAACATTTTGACTAACGGATTAACTTTTAAGTTAACAAAAAAAGTTCCATTGCTTTTTTATAGGTTCGTTAATCGTTAATCCAGTACCTATAATTTAAAAAGTCGCGGTACGAACCAACACACCGACACCCCGGCTGACATCGCGGCCGCGCGGCGAGGCGTTAAATCACGTTTCGACATGTTCATTTGGTCGGTCTACAGTTCCGGGCGGCAGGGCGGCACGAGCCATTTCAGCAAGTGAATTGTTTGTAGGTACAGGCGCGTGCGAGAAAGACCGTGATTAATTATGGAATTAGATCTATTAGAGCCCAGTTCAATTATAGCGGGAAATCCGTGGCCGCATTTAAGTGACTATGTAAATTTTGTATCCAAGTCAGGAGAACAAATACTATTTGACTGTAAACTTTGTTTACCCAAAGAAACACAGATAAAAGTTCATAAATCAAGTCATTGTTGAGGAACATAGACTCGTTGTAGACGACTAACAGAACGCATTTTTGATAACGTGTTAACGGATTAACGATTAACGTTAACTTGCGTTAAATCTTCCGAAAAGTAACGCTTTAACATTTAACGAAGTTAACTTTTTTATTAACGAATTGGCGATTAACGAAGTTAACTATTTGATTAACGGTGCCCAGCTCTGGCAATTGCCCAGACGGTACTTAGCCATCTTCTTTGTACAGGTATATTAAACAAAATCTATTTATTATAAATTTTAATTTCATTTACCATACTCATTTTCTTTTACCAATACATGTAAAAGCTCAAATTTAAAAATAAAACTATATTTCAATTGTCATTCAAAAAATAGTGTACTGAGGACACTGAATTTTATTCACTAATGACTGTAACACTTTTTTTTCTAAGGTCAATCCAATGACAATGAAGTAATTAGCGATGTGCCGAGTACGGTTTGACTCAAGTCAGACTTGATTCCTGCTTTGGACTTGCCTACTCGAATACCAATTTATTTTGATTCGAGTACGCCGGCCTTGATTCCGGTACTCGATGCAGGAAGAATCAGTACCTACCTACCTACTCGCTAACTCGATTCTATTTATACGAGTCCTACTGACTCGAATCTAGTATTCGAGTTTGGTTAACTTGCTTGTACTCGCAAACTGTTTACATAAGCTCTTATGCTCTATGTATTTATTCAATGTTATTATGTTTTAATAAAAATTACAGTATTATTATTTTTGTGTCATTGTGCATAACCTAACCTACACCGTGTTTGAAGCTAACTGCTTTCTACTTTTTCTTTTTGTTCTAAAATCGGACTCTAGGTCCCGACTGAACTAGAATTTCCAGGCTCGAATTTCTGTACTCGAGTCTAGGAATCGGACTCGATTCTAGAAATATTAGAATATTAAACATAGAATTCGAGTACTGGGCTCGAATCAGGGAATCGAGTCCTAATTCGAATACCGTATAAACTGACTCGAATCGACTCAATCCACCAAAACAGCGACTCGGCACATCACTAGAAGTAATAGTTATTTTAAATCAGTGTTCATGAACCATTTTAGAATATTCACAATAGCCAACATGACGATATTGTGATAATTTAAATTTGTCAATTCTTATTTATTCGATTTTAATCTTTTTCTAGCTATGAAATTAACATTTTTGAGTTTGTATGCATCTCAGCGACGACCCTATACTAGAATTCTTTGTTTCCTCACATTAAAAATTACTTCACTGCCTTGCATTCAAATCATTTTTTTTTAAATGGAGATGCTAATGTTGCGGTCATCATTTGACAAACCTACGACGGGAAAGCTTGTACTGAAATTAAAAGCAAAAAATCTAGGCAGGATAACTTTTATGCCTCCCTGTATTGTTACGAAGTCGTCAAGTGAAAATTACACACAAAGCGTAGATTACAAGATTAGATATTTGATAAAATTTACATACAGAATGGCCAAAACAAATTAGGTAATCTACATATGAACTTAGAAAAACAAAAAACATGACAGGACCGATGCTGGGCTTCCCTACTCGTAGAACAGTACTAAAGACTGACTAATTGCAACTTTTTTGTGATTAAAAAAATACAATTTAATAATTACAATAATGAGATGTTTACAGACATTAAACTTATAACTGGCGAATTCTACACTAAGCTTAGCTTGTATCGTAGAGTTCAGATCACGGTTATTAAAATAAACTATACAATATTTTCCACAGCTCGAGCGAACTAAACTAGGTAAGAATATATTTTGTCAATTTGATTTATATTCGTATATGTCGTGCTTTTCTCTTATTTTCACATGTGAGAGAACAACACAAAACACAGTAGAATTAATTCAAAGAAGTAGTGATTTTTTTATTGATATGGCATTAAAAGTATTCTCACCCCGGCTTGCAAATACACTGTCCCGTCTCGTGAGAGCACGTGGCGTTGTTGTGGCAATCGCAGCGATCGGCGCAATTATCTCCGTAGAACGGGTATGGACATTGTTCTTCGCACCGGATACCGCGGTACCCCGGCGCACATAGGCACGAGCCTATAATGAACAGATTCATTTTATTTACAAGAGGTTTTTTGCAAACTTTTGCAAAGCATTCTTCATGGCTTATTCTCTTAAGGACGGACTCGAACATATAACTAAATTAAAGTTAAATTAAAAGTAAATCTACCACGGTTGCCTAGATGATTAAGAGGCCTATTACAATTCTGCATTCTGCGAGATTAGGTATTTCGAAGCATCCCGACAACTCATTGAAGGTCACACGACCAAAATACTGTGTTGACGCTACGAGGTCAACGAGTGACGTGTAGCGAGTGGTCGAGGTGACGGTACGACTCAAGCTGTAATGAATTCGGACGGCCTGTGCATCGTGTTTTGTAGTAATTTTGCAGTATGATTTATCTTTTTTATTAAAATAATATATTCATGGTTAAAAAATATAACATATTTATTCCTCATAAAGTGACATTCATTCTGGTATAAATTTTATTAATAAATACTATCGTAGATAGAAGATATTCGCAGTAAGCTTAAAGCGATTTTCGTAGTTTCTTCGTTTAGAATAAGATGTTTTTCTATATTAAATCAATAATATATCAAAATTCCGAGCCGCTATCCTCTTATACGTAGGGACCGTCGATATGACTATACAAGAGATAAAATTATCATTTTTTAATTTCATTTATGTAGAACAGTAGTTCAATCCAGGAGCTCAAAAAAGTGCCTTCGCGCATTTTATGAAAATCTTTCTCTACAATTTTGGGTTTTATTAAAAAGTTAAGCAAAATTTACAAAAAGCGAGGCCGCTACGAACTATGTCAATAGCTATTCTGCATTATTCATTAAGTCAAAATTGTTAATGTATCTTTGTTTCTGAGATCGAGAACGCCAAAATTGACAATTTTTCACAAAAATTGCGTTCGAGGTGTAATATGGCTCTTAATGATAATTGTAAAATTCTTCCCATTTGTATGCAAAGTTCTTCTTGATGTTTTCTTTTACTGCAAGAAAACTACATTAAATATATGAACCACACAGTAAGAATACTTCCATATAAACCACAAATATTCCTTATAACCAATATTAGTATTTATTTCAATTTAAACAAAATACGTCTTTTTTATCTTTATTTGCCATACAACCCTAAGGGTTAAGTCGGCCACAACAAATATAATACATAATTTTTCAGACACTAGACACACACTATTCGTAGACACTATTCGTTAGTTACAGATATTATATATAAAGATGTTATGATGTAACTTAAAACTCTATCACTACTATCGATAGTGAAACCAGAACTAAATACAGAATGGAAGAGAAAATATAACTTACTCAACAAGTATTTGTGTCTGACATCAATCTTAGCCTTTCTTGCTCATACTTTTGGCAGTATAACCATAGGTGTATTAAATCTTCTTTTTTGTTACAATCGTTACAATTAGGACTATTAGCTATTCCCATTAAAAATAAAATATTATTAAGAGGCAAATGAAATGACCGTATACGAAAACAGAGTACCAATTCTTTTCGGTTCATTCGCAACATTGAAAACCACGGGATATGAGGAGGCTCGTCAACCAATGTACGATACCAAATCCCTTTTTCTAATGATCTTTGATTAGTGTTTTCCATAGTAGTTGAATATTGAATCGAATTCTTGAGTAATTATCTCGGTGGAATGGAATAATATCGCATGATATACCATCAGTTTGTGCAGCTTTAGCCAAAGCATCGGGAACCTCATTCCCGTGGATTCCAACGTGAGACGGGATCCACTGCAATATAACATTAACCCCAATAATTATAAGCTTGTTAATACAATTAATAATGATGTAAAAAATACGTCTTAATAGGGAACATGCAATATTTTTATTTTTGTGCTCATTTTAAAGAACTCCACGTAGAATAGACCACAAGTATATTGAAAAACGAAAGACTGTATATTACTGGAAAAAATGCGGTTTAAAAATGTCTATTTAAATTTTCGCGCGAAAAATGACCTACGACATTTATTGCCATTTATGACATTTATTGCCCAAAGACTATCATTCGATGCTGTGAAGACCACTTTGACGTAAGTCGGCGGATATATTTATTGTGAACTTATACTCTGTCCATTATATTATTTTCTTTTTGACAGTTTAAGATATTTTGAAATCAGTGATGAACTCGCAAGTTACCGATTCGATTAAAACAGAATATCGATTTTATTTAAGAAGAACTTTAATCGATTTAATGCAGCGATATTATTTTTATTATAAATATTAATTCGTTTATCTGGTTTTTTCAAATACATGAAATAAATTGTCATATATTGATACATTGTTGAAAGCGGAGCTGATAAGAATTTTAAATTCGAAACGTATACCTAAAAGATACGTCGTCGATGAAATGGCTGCGGAATATGGACATACTGTCATTAGAATCCCACCGTATCACTGTCAGTATAATGCCATCGAATTGATATGGGCACAAATTAAAGGGAAGGCAGCAAGAAATAACACAACGCCGCCGTTTACAGCAAATAAAATGTTGCAGTTATTAACTAGCGCGTGTGGTGATGTGACGCCTGAAAACTGGGCGAGTGTTGTACAGAGGACAAAAAAATTAATAATGTCTGATTGGGATCAAGATGTTGCAATTGATAACATGATGGCACAAGAATTGGTTATTTATGTAACAGAGACTCAACTGACGAGTCTAGTGTAATTTACGAAGAAGAATCTGATGAATCTATGTAATAAATAATGTAAATAAATTTACTTGTTTAATTTTATATAATATACCTATTTTGCGAATTCGTATATTAGTATTCGTATATTTCTGATCCATTTAAGAAAGTTTTCCTTTTTCTCTCTTAAATGGATCAGAAATATATGAAAAAATAAAGTTTTACACATGCCAAGTAAATTAGGCAAAATTTTATATTTTTGGCGAATTACCAATTACCTAGCTAGTTTGTTAAAAAAAATGGTATGTATGTGATTTTCTAAGTATTCTTGATCATAATTCTTGATTTAAACTTGACGTAGATGTTATTAACTTACATATGCGTTTTAATATTAAAATTCACATACCTATAAATAATGTAAGGTAGCTGTCGAGAAGGAAATAAATAAATTTACAAATATTTGATTTGAAGACAATTTATCGATTTATCTGATTTCAAGAACTGCTTATTGTCTGTGGTAGTTTGTTATGCACAGAGCACTTCACTATGTGGGCGTTACCCGTCTAGAAAGTATATTATTACTGTAGTACTATAATTTGAAAATAGAAACAATATTTCATACGCGCGATCTGTCAAAAAGAAAATAACATAATGGACAGAGTATAGTTGCTTGTACACAAAAGAAACAATAGTTTGGGTAAGTGGTAGCTAGGTAACCTAACACTATTCAATGTCTTTTTGTTTAGTCCCTTTCATTTCTACACTTGAAAACTCCGCACTTTCGACAAAAAATGTCACTACTATGTCAATATTAACTTTTGGCAAAGTCCTAGAATCTGCTTTGGCAAACCCAACTTACATTTTTAACCAAAAAATGTAAGTTGGGTAAGCAATTAATTTTAGATCTAATTGTTCACTTTCACTACAACTTATAACCTCAAATAAGTTGTCATAACAGGAGTGACGTCACTGAACGCTGATTGGTGTTTTAAATCCGTTCCGTTTCACGTTACTTTTGATTCGTAATTATTGTTAAAAAAACAACATTATTTTAAATATAAACCTTGCAGTGGTGCTACTTTTATATTTTTTTAACATTTTAATAACAAAATTTTCACAAATATTATAATTGCATGTTCCCCATTGCCAGCCTCCGTGCAAGCTAACAAGTAACAAGTAAATATAAGGGGTACATTACCATTGATCGGAGAGCAGAGTCCGCTGTTCTCGCAACGACATTTATTGCGACAACCTTTGCCGAAAGTAAGCAGTGGGCACTGCCGTGTACACATCTCCCCACTCCATCCGGCGGCACAGTCGCACGTTCCGGTCCATGGCTCGCACCTGTTGTGTACACAACATATTTTTTTTATAAAAAACATACAAATAATATACTTAATCACCAAATACCAACTTGTTATTAATATGTCGCAGCCAACTGGTTAAAATAGCCGTTCAATCAAACAGCTAGCCCTATGACTGAACAACGCCATTCAACCATACGTCTAGCTTATTAATTGAATATTTGAGTCGCTCAAAACGTTCAAACACTACAGCTGATTCAAAAGCCGCTGTCTAATTTAATTAGTTCACGCTCACCACCGCAGCGCTAGGTGCGTTTTGTTTTCAATATGGCGTCAACTAGCCGTGGTTTGTGATTGTTTCAAGACATTTTTCGGAAAGTAAGTAGTAAATATACGTTACACGTGTTATTAAGGACACAGAAATTATAAGGTCACGGTCAGGTAACGAGTGATACGAGTGAATCAAAATTTAAACAAATATTCGAGAAGAAATTACGGGATCATGAAATGATTCTTGTGTCGTAAATTTTTGAGTTAGTAATTTTTGACTTGGTGCAATAAACAATATTATGATTATTAATTTGTTTTTCATTTTTACTTATTTCATCAAACTTTTGGTCACCTCTTAAACTTAATTCAAGAATAACCTCCCAAGAAATTACAAAAAGTCTTCCTATTATCTCAAATTAAATACTAAACTAATGGCCATCTTAGTTAATTTGCCATTGCCAGTTGGCTAAACGTCGTCTAGCTGTAATATTGAACGTTGCGATCAACGAATCGGCTAAACGACATTAGCTGTGTGATTGAATGACGTTGTTCAGTCAAAGGGCTAGCTGTTTGATTGATGGGCTGTTTTAACCAGTTGGCTGCGACAGATACATGCTAACCATGAATGAGATAATATTTATATGAGGCATACCACATATCTGTGTATCTACACCCACTATAACACGATAACGGATAATGAAATATATTATATTTTAAAGCCTGTTATGCAAATAATACCTCTATGAAGAATTTTTTTACTATATGAATACTAGACATAAATATCGTGAACGTGATACGTAGATGTGCCTGAACAGTATTTTTAAACAATTGACTACGACACATATATAAGTTCTAATGGCATACCAGTACATTGTCATAGAAGAAGTAGTGGTGTGCAAGTAACTCAGTCTACAAGTACCATGAATAACACTTTAGCTTGTCTTCGATACACAAAGTAAGCCCCACTCGACTCGATAGTTTTTTTTTTTTATCTGACATAAATTTTACTAAAATTAGCTGCCAGCACTAATGTGCGTATTCGTGGATAATTGTTAGTCTTAAGACTAACTTCGATAGTCTCGAGCAGCGTGCTACATGCACGAGTGTAGGTGTAGGGGAGCCCTCACAGGTCCGTGGTGGAGGGGTTGCACTCGCAGTCGGCGCGGCAGCGCGGGCCCCACTTGCCGTCGGCGTGCTATATGTACGAGTGTAGGGGTAGGGGAGCCCTCACAGGTCCGTGGTGGAGGGGTTGCACTCGCAGTCGGCGCGGCAGCGCGGGCCCCACTTGCCGTCGGCGTGCTATATGTACGAGTGTAGGGGTAGGGGAGCCCTCACAGGTCCGTGGTGGAGGGTTGCACTCGCAGTCGGCGCGGCAGCGCGGGCCCCACTTGCCGTCGGCGTGCTATATGTACGAGTGTAGGGGTAGGGGAGCCCTCACAGGTCCGTGGTGGAGGGTTGCACTCGCAGTCGGCGCGGCAGCGCGGGCCCCACTTGCCGTCGGCGTGCTATATGTACGAGTGTAGGGGTAGGGGAGCCCTCACAGGTCCGTGGTGGAGGGGTTGCACTCGCAGTCGGCGCGGCAGCGCGGGCCCCACTTGCCGTCGGCGTGCTATATGTACGAGTGTAGGGGTAGGGGAGCCCTCACAGGTCCGTGGTGGAGGGGTTGCACTCGCAGTCGGCGCGGCAGCGCGGGCCCCACTTGCCGTCGGCGTGCTATATGTACGAGTGTAGGGGTGGGGGCGCCCTCCCAGGTCCGTGGTGGAGGGGTTGCACTCGCAGTCGGCGCGGCAGCGCGGGCCCCACTTGCCGTCGGCGTGCTATATGTACGAGTGTAGGGGTAGGGGAGCCCTCACAGGTCCGTGGTGGAGGGGTTGCACTCGCAGTCGGCGCGGCAGCGCGGGCCCCACTTGCCGTCGGCGTGCTATATGTACGAGTGTAGGGGTAGGGGAGCCCTCACAGGTCCGTGGTGGAGGGGTTGCACTCGCAGTCGGCGCGGCAGCGCGGGCCCCACTTGCCGTCGGCGTGCTATATGTACGAGTGTAGGGGTAGGGGAGCCCTCACAGGTCCGTGGTGGAGGGGTTGCACTCGCAGTCGGCGCGGCAGCGCGGGCCCCACTTGCCGTCGGCGTGCTATATGTACGAGTGTAGGGGGGGGGAGCCCTCACAGGTCCGTGGTGGAGGGGTTGCACTCGCAGTCGGCGCGGCAGCGCGGGCCCCACTTGCCGTCGGCGTGCTATATGTACGAGTGTAGGGGTAGGGGAGCCCTCACAGGTCCGTGGTGGAGGGGTTGCACTCGCAGTCGGCGCGGCAGCGCGGGCCCCACTTGCCGTCGGCGTGCTATATGTACGAGTGTAGGGGTAGGGGAGCCCTCACAGGTCCGTGGTGGAGGGTTGCACTCGCAGTCGGCGCGGCAGCGCGGGCCCCACTTGCCGTCGGCGTGCTATATGTACGAGTGTAGGGGTAGGGGAGCCCTCACAGGTCCGTGGTGGAGGGTTGCACTCGCAGTCGGCGCGGCAGCGCGGGCCCCACTTGCCGTCGGCGTGCTATATGTACGAGTGTAGGGGTAGGGGAGCCCTCACAGGTCCGTGGTGGAGGGGTTGCACTCGCAGTCGGCGCGGCAGCGCGGGCCCCACTTGCCGTCGGCGTGCTATATGTACGAGTGTAGGGTAGGGGAGCCCTCACAGGTCCGTGGTGGAGGGTTGCACTCGCAGTCGGCGCGGCAGCGCGGGCCCCACTTGCCGTCGGCGTGCTATATGTACGAGTGTAGGGGTAGGGGAGCCCTCACAGGTCCGTGGTGGAGGGGTTGCACTCGCAGTCGGCGCGGCAGCGCGGGCCCCACTTGCCGTCGGCGTGCTATATGTACGAGTGTAGGGGTAGGGGAGCCCTCACAGGTCCGTGGTGGAGGGGTTGCACTCGCAGTCGGCGCGGCAGCGCGGGCCCCACTTGCCGTCGGCGTGCTATATGTACGAGTGTAGGGGTAGGGGAGCCCTCACAGGTCCGTGGTGGAGGGGTTGCACTCGCAGTCGCGCGCGGGCAGCGCGGGCCCCACTTGCCGTCGGCGTGCTATATGTACGAGTGTAGGGGTAGGGGAGCCCTCACAGGTCCGTGGTGGAGGGGTTGCACTCGCAGTCGGCGCGGCAGCGCGGGCCCCACTTGCCGTCGGCGTGCTATATGTACGAGTGTAGGGGTAGGGGAGCCCTCACAGGTCCGTGGTGGAGGGGTTGCACTCGCAGTCGGCGCGGCAGCGCGGGCCCCACTTGCCGTCGGCGTGCTATATGTACGAGTGTAGGGGTAGGGGAGCCCTCACAGGTCCGTGGTGGAGGGGTTGCACTCGCAGTCGGCGCGGCAGCGCGGCCCCACTTGCCGTCGGCGTGCTATATGTACGAGTGTAGGGGTAGGGGAGCCCTCACAGGTCCGTGGTGGAGGGGTTGCACTCGCAGTCGGCGCGGCAGCGCGGGCCCCACTTGCCGTCGGCGCAGGCGCGCAGCTGGCACCACTCGCCGCGCCAGCCCGGCTTGCACGAGCACGCGCCCGTCCGCGAGTCGCACGCGCCGCCGTGCTGACACGAACACTTGCCGAGGCAATCCACGCCGTAGCTCCCAAGGGGGCACACGTCCAGACACTGAACAAAAATCAAACTCCTCATGGATCTATGGACGTGTGTTATCCTTACTATAATATTATAAATCGGAAAGTGAATTTGTTTGTTTGTTCCACTTACACGCCGTAACTACTGAACCGATTGCTTTGAAATTTGCAGACGTAAAAACGACGAATTGATAGGTTACTTTTTATCCCGGAAAAATCGACAGATCCCACGGGATGCGCAATAAAGGCTTCGCTCAAAAACTACTGCACAGATTTTCATGCGGTTTTCATCAATAGATAGCAATATTCTTGAGCAAGGTTTTGCGGTATTTTTATCTCGGAAAAAAAGAGTCCCACGAGAAGCGCCATAAACCGACTTCCGCGCATATGTAGCCGTGGGCAAAAGCTATGACCCTTAACCCTCTATAGACCCAATCCCGAAATCCACGCGGGCGAAGCCGCGGGCACAAAAGCTAGTAGTTGAATAGAATAATTTTTGAGAAATATACTTATCATGTTTAAAATTAATAACGACAAATTAACCAGCGAATGATCACAGATAATTAAATTGATAACAAATATAAATTTACTTATTTAATAACAATATAAAATACTTTTTTTAATTTTTGAAATAAACATTATGCCATCTGTATTATTATTAAATTCTCGAAATAGGACTGTTAGCTACTATAACAGTATTCGCGGCCAGATAGAGCTCTACGTAAAGGAACTTGCGCTGTTTAAAATTAAAACAGTATTGATAATGAGTATTATACTTTTTAAGGTCTAGCTCCCATCCGCGCAGAGCGAGCGAGAGATGTATAATAACTTATCACAAAAACAATCACTTTCATAAGATTACATAAAAATAATCCATTTTATTATTATCTGCAGATGGCTGTTACAACTTAACCTTGTGATTTATTTGAGAAAAGCGAATACTTAAGAAAGGTCCACAGCCTTGCAGGTGAACACACAAGGTGAATTTCTATCAGTCACTCTTTACCGTTAAAGAGCTGCCCGCTGAAGTCTTGTTAAATTCCTCATTCTTCGACACCGTTGCAAGAGTCTTGGTAATATTTATTTACATTGAAAGAAAAGTTCGCGCAAACATCTCAGATATAGATGATAATTGATAGTTAAGGAATCGGAAAACTCGAACTATTATTAGGAAAAAGGAAGTAAGTGATTTACACCTACTTTTCAGGAGCTTAAAAAAACTGTCCTATATTTTTATTATGAGGTCTAGAAAAAAGTGTCAAAGAGATAATCGCAGGTCACAGTTGTTAACTACACGTGTTATTTAATTTAGGAACAGATTGATGTACTTCGAGATAATCTAAAAAAACACGGTTACTTCTTTATTCCACGAAACACATCGTATATTTGCAGGGGTAACTACAATTATTGCTTTTTAGTTATGTATTTTGAAATATATGAACTAATTTAACTCTACTCACGGCTTTGTACTCTCTTATATTTCATTATAATCTAGAGTTGTAAGTATAATCACGTTGTTATTTAACGGAAAATCCTTTTTTGTACATAGAGTAATTAGAATTTCACAATAGTCCTAGATTGTAAAACACAGGAACAAGTAATTATGTATATTTGCGATATATATTTTCTTGTAAATCTTCTTTTTAAATTTACGTATACATAATTATGACTTTATCAGCGGTTATTATATTTACCCCTATTTTATGCTGGAATTTTATGTTTTTTAAAGTCGCAAAATTTTTGAATTTTTTCATTTATTCCTTAATTTTTGTAAATAGCTTCACGAGATTTTGACAGAAGGTGTAAACCATGATGCTCGCGTTATTTACATAATAAAACATTTTCGACGCAAGTTTAGTTACGACTTTTTACACGGGTAGTTACGACTTTTTACATTAAACTAGAATAGCATAGATCCATAGTCTTCTACGTATAGATCCATGGAACACTATTGCGACTCCATCGAGCGGTTGTCATTGAGAGGTGACTTTGGTGATTTGCGATTAGTTTGCGTTATTCACTAGCTAAAAGTTCGAGTTCTCGAATAAAGAACAATATCTCATCAGATTTCATTTAAAAGAAAGAAGTGTAAATGTCATGTTAGTCCAAATTTCGGACACCTCGAATGATGAATGATGAATTAAGGGCTGGATTATCAATCATTGATTAAATGTTATCTGAGAAAGAAAAAGTCATACAACATTTGTATAGAATATACAGGGTTACCTGGTAAGTCGTGCGAACCCCGTTAGGGGGTCGTGGTTCCCACCATTTCTGACAGATTTCCCCTTGGAACCCCGCCCCCCGCATTCTGTTCGCATTCTGTTTCTAAGTCCACTTTTAACCACCGATGTTGTTAAACCTCTTCTTATTTGATCTGCTGCCATTAGAATCCTTTCCTTTAACACGTCTATAGACTGAATTGGGTGGTTTTCGTCGTATACTATGCTTTTCATGTGCCCCCATACATAAAAATCCATGGGGGTCAGGTCTGGGCTTCTCGCTGGCCACGGTATAGGTCCACCTCTCCCGATCCACCTATTGGTATAGTTTGCCCGGCACATTATAGCAGATGTGTCCGAGAATGGTTAGACACAAACTATACCAATAGGTGGATCGGGAGAGGGGAGTTGGGGGGCGGGGTTCCAAGGGGAAATCTGTCAGAAATGGTGGGAACCACGACCCCCTAACGGGGTTCGCACGACTTACCAGGTAACCCTGTATAACAAACCACCATTTATTTTATTCCTAGGCTCGAATTAATAAATTCATCTAAAAGTTGGTATTAATAGACTGAACATCAATATAAAAAACATCTTAGCCTGTAAAATACAATTATAATATGAACCTTACGAGTATATACAAGCAGATTATAAAGTATCATTAAAAATAATATACTGATTTTAACTAACTTTTTCGCCAGTAAATCCTGCCTCACATTGACAGCCACCGTTGACGTGGTGACAACCGGCACCGTTTGCACATTCGCAAGTGTTTGCACATCCCGCTCCCCATTTTCCAGTGGGACATCTGAAAATAACAATGAATGTTAGTACGTCTATGACGATATTCGTTTGTTTGTAGCGAACTCAAAATAGCCAGACAATACAGATTGTATTCAAAAGAGAAGGAAAACCACAGTCTATCTTTCGTATGCACCATTAGTACATTACTATAAAATAATTTTGCTGAATTGAGCCTTATCTATTTAATAATGTAATGTAAATATTGCCAAAACAAAGAGAATATGTTTTAGTAAGTAAACAATATATCGTTGTTAAGTTGTTTACTGTTTAGTTTAATTGTCGTTATTTCAACAGTGTTATCATTCCATTATATCCTGTCATAATTATAGTTTTTCAGAGATAGAACATTAACACAGTAGGAATTTATATACTCAGGATGCAAGTAACAATTTGGTAAGAAGTAATGACATTGACATGCGTTTATCTTTTATATGTGTCATACGATATCACAACGCTTATCTCGCCTACATAATTTAATAATTTGAACATTTGTATGAGATGTTCATAGGAAATTTTCTGCAGCGTTCCTTAATATCTTTTTGGCGAGTAGTATAAAATGTACAAACAATCGCACATTATGTTATTCAAATCTGTAAAATTGATTCAACCGGTTTAAAATTAAATATGAAACGCAAAGATATTGAACATATCTCTTTGTCTATGACAACTTATCTTTTTTAATTTTTTGATGATATTATGGCTTTGTTTCTGTCACTATCAAACTCAATACTGGGTTTAAGAGACATATATCATAATGCATTACAAGTGAACCATTTCGTACTTATAATCAGGAAGTACCAATAATATATAATAATGGAGCATAACCGTTATAAAATTCAAAGCATCTGTTTTAGGTTCCGTACTCGTTACTAATTAGGCAGAAATGCGTATTTTTCTCAGAAGCGCGTGGTGGTGGAAAATTATTAAATTGAAATTAATATCTCTTCTCTATCAGGTCAGGAATCCCTACAGCAATGAAAACATTAAATTTCTAAGTCGATGCAATCAAAAGATTCTCATTTTATGCTCCTGAAAATTAATAATTAGTATTTATATACATGACGACCCTAAGTGAATAAAAGTACATGGCTAGCACCAGACTGTTCACCTGATAATAAGTAGTAGCTGTCGCCTATAGTGTATGTGATAGACCTGAGTCGATCGCGATTGATCAAATCACTGTGATTCGATCGCGTAGCATTTATGAATGATCGAGTCACGACCCACGAAAAGATTCGATCACCGAGATCGACTGGGTCACGGTAACTCGGTCCTGAGTCACGATCATTATGGCATTTTTGGAGTGACTACCCAGCGCTGATAGCGCTAAAAGCAAATCGCTAAGGACGCCACCACACATTAATGAAGCGCTATAAGCACGTTTTTTGTGATTTATACCTACTATACAACGCAACGCAATTCGAAAGTCTGACTTGTTGATAAAATAATTTGAACCTTAAATCAATGGTACTAGCGTCTATTGTAGATATTTTTATTGATGATTTTGATGGAGAATGTTTATCTCGTTCTAGTAACATAAGAAAACCTGTATTTGCGTGCACAGGTAAATACGTGATAGATGGAATGATCGGGTTACGAACCGCGTCGAGTGACCAATGAATTACTTAATTAAAAGCAGCCGTAGACATTGTACTTTGGATATATTGAATCGGTGTGGGAAGATTTAAAAAAGTGGAATAATATCGCAAGTTTTTTTCAACGTTTTGTTTATTCTATTAATTAGTTGTTGGTTGTCCTGTGTTTTTGAAAACAAATTGTTACAATATTCATTTTCGTTTTTATCCTTGTAAATGTTTACTTACCACATTATGAAAGTTAATAATGGTAATTAATAGCAAATCAATCATTAAATTCGCAAAATGACCAATCGTGATGGATTTATATCCATTTACCAAAGTCTTTAAGCGATACAAAAAAACCAATAACAATTCAGTGAGTTTTTCGCAGAATTCAACTATGTATGACAGACGCGTATTTTATTTCATTTATAAAATTTACGTCTAGCAATGAACACTATTTTGTGGAATATTGTATGAGATAATAAATGTGTGTTAAAAGTTATCTATTTATATATAACATAATCATGTAATAATCGTATCTAAAATATTTGAGTACCACATTTTCTCGTAGCCCAACCAAACGAGCATGACCCAAAACGTACAATAGCCACCCGATCAGAGACCTGAGACCTGTTGAACACCCAACCCGCTACTTCAATCAATCGATCATTTGATCGAATCATTGTGATCGAATCACCAAGCGAATGGGTCGCGATCGACCCGGGTCGCAACAAATGATCGATCGACACAGGTCTAAGTATGTGATTCGTAGCACATCTCCAATACGCGCGAGAACCACAGTTACATAAGATGTACCCAATAATTCATGTCTTGCCCTTCAACCCTAAACAAAGCAATTGAAGCATTGCTGCTTTCCGACAGATGACTTGGTATAATTTCCTCCTGTAAGCTGCAATCTACCTACCATTCAGCATTAACAACTGATAATGACCTGTAAATTCATTGTACATTTTTCAGAGTAGGGAAAAATAAGCTAAACGAGCAATTATCCTTATTAATAACTAATACTATATTAATTCAGCGGCAGAATTCTAACTAGTGTTATCAAACATTAAAGCGCATGTACTGGTTCATTTGATTCACAATATTATTCATAAAGTAGTTTGACCCGTTAAACACGATATTCGTGTGACTCAGAATAATTTCACTAAGACAACTAAAAACAATATAATCATACATTAATTATAATAGGCAATTAACGATAACACTTTTTGTTCTGAATAATTTGAAATAATTAAGTTCAAAATATGTCATCGTTTACATAGTTTAACATAGTTACGGATTACTTAATATGATTGTTGGAGACTGGCTGACTGTCTGGCATAGATAAGTACCTATTTGTTTTTATATGCTCTTTGCTATTTTTGATATTTCTATTATTATGTAATTGATTTACTGATACTATTTCCTTGTAATTTCTATTTAAATATATTTTATTGCTATCATTGCGGGTTTCTCGTCTTTCGGTCCACCCTAATTATTAACAATGATTATAATAAAGTATAATCACAAATGATGTTTACAAACTCACATTTTAATTTAATCATACAGTTTAAGGCTAACCAGAGACTGATTTTTCAATTTCAGCGAGACCGATAATGATAAAATATAAAAATCTATATCAAATGGATCAAAATAATATAAAACTGTGGTTATAAGGCTGCAACGACAATCGGATTTATCAGTGTACTGATGCGAGGGGTCAAATCCGAATTTTTTTTGCTCTATGTGCAAATATAATAATAGAACAGCGAAAATTCCAAATGCGATTGTTACTTCTGTAAACAACACAAGTTACCTTGACCTGCTATCATTAAGTTGTAATCCTATATGTTTGCGATTCGTCATTACTTATGAGAATGCTGGAGGAAGTGATTCTGCATTTCGCAGAGTTTCATTTACAGTACAGTTTGACGTATTAAAATAAATCAACGCTGGAATCATGCGAAATACTGCATTTGACATTTTGTGGAATATTATGTAGTACATATTTACGTCGCAATAAATTTCAACACGGGTATGGAATGTGTGGCTGCGTGAATACTGGTCACAAATAATAAATATAATCTCGCCTATTCATCTCCAAATATTAAGTGATAAGCCCTGATTATGCGTTAAACTATCTTAGTGACATCAATTCAAAATATTTCTTCGCGTCACGAAACTTTTTGCATTTACTTATATAGCAGTAGTCCACACAGAAATTGAAGCCACTTACTTGTTAGCACAAACTTCTCCGGTCCAGCCAGGTTTGCACTCGCAACCGCCAGTGAGAGGGTTGCAAGCCCCGTTGTTCTGACATCGACACCCTTGGAGACATATTAAATTGTCAGGACATTCCAACTCACATCTAGAAAGAAAAATAAAAAATGAACATCATACAACTATAAATATTCACGTAACTACATTTAAAACGCAATGGGGAGTGCCTAAATATAAGTATGTTTATGAGACGTCTAAAATTAATTATTTAATCGTAGGCCGATAATATATTGGGACGTACATGAGTGTTCAACTATTCATTGACGTAAAAGGAAAAATGTCAATGAAATTCAAGAACATATTTCTAAAACATGGTTAGTTAGTGTATCATGTAGCCATCCAAATTTCAGCGTCGGTTTCTATCAATTTATTGAGAATTTGTCATAATACAGGTTTTCTTTAGAGAGTCAACGAGGCAAACTATACATTTGCATCTAACACCACCACTATAACGACGAACACCTAATTCAAGGTGAATGTGTAAAATCTGAGGCGTTGCTGTGTATATATAAGAAATGTATGAAACGTTCGGGTATCCTCAAATAGTCACTTGTATTCATAGCTTGTCTCTGCACAAATACATTAACCGAGTGCTAAGCAGCGATTTTGCGCTGCGGCGATTTGTATCGAAAAGTGCGACACACATTTTCTGTATAACCCAAAAAGATTTATTACAAATGATTAATATTTGTCTAAATGAGCGTGTTTTATTTGACATCATAATTTTTTCCTTTAGAGTAATCAAAATATGCATAGCATTTTCCAATAGATTTTTACAAAAATTGCTTACCACTCAAACGGTTAATGTATATATAGTAATCATATATTATTGCTTTGTCTTATTCTTCATTACATTACATGTCACTGAATAATATGAAATATTTTAAAACACACATTAACATAATTTACATCGTTATTGATTTAACGTATTACGCTTGCCATAATAATAATTCTCTACAAATATGTGTGTTAAAATTCCCTTCAGATAAATGTAGAAATAATTACCTCTTCTTTATATATTCATAATCATTATATAGTCGGTGCTATGAGTCATGCATTTTACACAGTACAATACGCGAAGCTTTACTTAAATACTCATTTCCTAAGGAAATTGTCACGCTCAATAACGCGTAATCTTAAGCATATTATGTTGGGATGACTAAACTTTAAATACAGACCTTAGCAATGACACATTTATGCACCTAAGATCGTTATAGCATATAGTTTTGTACTGTTACTTACTGTACACAAAAAAAAATAAAGAGCTCATTGATAAATAGACGCACTAAAATGAGTCATGAGAATAAAACTATCATCTTTACTGGCCACCAAGAGATAGTCCAGAGTTTAAACGTTTGTTATGGAAAGATAAGAAACTAGATATAGAAGCGAAAATTACTCGTACTAAATTTTGTGAATCACTTACCGTCTGATGTTATTAGCATAATATTCTCCAGGGTACAAAGATTAAATGATACAATAATACTAGCGCGAGTTAGTACACATTAATCGTCTGGTAAACAAATTAACACTTAAAGCGTAGTAAAGTATTAAAATAGACTCACATAGGTTAAAAATAATAAGGCATAAAAGAAATAATACATGAACATGTAGCGAATTCTTACGCTTTACACCCAATTAATAATATTTAACAAGTACTATATATGTATATAGATATAGATATACAGGGTGTCTCATTCAAATCGGTCAGTATGGGAAAGTCTGAAACTATAAGACATACGAAGATCTGTTCTGAGGAACCATGTCATCGATTTTAATAACAAGAAAAACTGCATTCATACATTTTAAAAATCATCTGTACTCCGTTCGGGAATCGAACCCGATTGTTTTGAAAAAAAAAAACCTACACTATTCTATTTAGATATCGATTGTGGTGGTCTTAAGCAGTAAATGTCTCTATGAAACATGATGTCTAAAATGAATAAAATGCATTGTTTTCACATACTTTATTTTATTTTAGTAGGTGCTCGAAGTGACCGCCGCTTTTTTCAATACAATATTCAACACGTTTAGGTAACGATCTTATGATTGCATTTTGTATCTTCATGTGGTGAATTTGCGTTAAAATTGTCTCTATGGCAACTTTTAGGTCTTCAACGGTATCATAACTTGTTTTGTACACTTCATCCTTAACGTATCCCCACAAGAAATAGTCCAGAGGCGTTAAATCGGGCGACCTTGCGGGCAAAATTTGGTAGGGCAAAAATGGCAATGTCTCTTGGCAACAATGCATTTTATTCATTTTAGACATCATGTTTCATAGAGACATTTACTGCTTAAGACCTACATAATCGATATCTAAATAGAAAAGTGTAGGTTTTTTTTTCAAAACAATCGGGTTCGATTCCCGAACGGAGTACAGATGATTTTTAAAATGTATGAATGCAGTTTTTCTTGTTATTAAAATCGATGACATGGTTCCTCAGAACAGATCTTCGTATGTCTTATAGTTTCAGACTTTCCCATACTGACCGATTTGAATGAGACACCCGGTATATATATAGACATTGTTTGAACTGAAGATCTATTAAACACTTGCTGCTTGCAAAATTATTCAGTTCAATGCTTGAACAATTTTTATTTGTAGAATATTTTTAACACATTCAGCACTAACAATTTACTAATTACTACTTTAAATTCGCAATTTAAAAAAAAAAAGCAATTATTATCGTTTTAAAGCAAAATCAGTATAAATACCTGTTAGGAACTCTTTGTATTGTATTGTCTATTATTACTAATGTCAAAGTAGTTTGAAAAAAGTATTGAGTTGTCACAAAAATATAATGTTTTGATTCACACACAATTGGTGGTTTAATTAATTTTAACCGACACAAATTACACAAATACACTATTAATAACAATACCCTTATTGTGAATTCTTAGTAACTCGTCATATAAAAGTTCCAATTTTGGCGTAAGCATATTGAATTACGTTTCTTATAATTTATAATCCATCAAACATAATTATGTCAGTAAATTTTAAGTTTAGACAGCTCACCAAGAAAAGCCTTTTCATTTCAAGCAAAGTTCAACCATTGTTAAGTAGGACGTGGCGTTTATCGCCTAATGCGGTGCTAGACTGGAAATATTACAATTACTTTTGTTCGCTGTATGTATGCGTAATTAGCTAATTAACATATTGTGTTGTTGCGCATTAGAAAATTTGGAAGCATATTATAACTAACTGCTAAAGATGAGATGGGCCGTTCATTACCACTTCACATACAAAATTCTTTGACATATATCCAAGAAATAATTAAATATATGCACATACGAGGGTAAGCAATTGCTATTGTCATGTAAATCTATATATTTTTATACTGCTCAGGAGATGATAGGCTGACAACCCTCACAAGGATTACGAATCGTACCCAGAATAACCCCGTGGTCAAGTGCCGCGGGGATAATATTAGACTCAATAGCATTGCAATATCTGAGGCAATATCTCAATAGCTGAGGCGGCTCGACCAGCGTTGACTATCAACTAAACTCAATCCTAGAACCTTAGTCCTGATGACCTTATGGCTAGAAGTGAGTGCGACAGTGCTCAGGAGAGGGAGCGATGCAGCAAAGTATATAACGGAACGGAACGGAGACAAAACAATCAAGGAATAGACGTGAAATATCAACTTTCAGTGCTGGCTGAATTCCAATAAAGATATTATAATCTACGTCTGCTAAAATTATTAGAAATTTTCTTTTATACAAAACTTGTCCAGGCAAACGTGTCACACATAAATAACAGAATTATCCAATTTGGTGCAGACGCTCGGAAGTTATAAGTACCTACATACATTTTAACGATACATTTGATTTATAGACATAAGTAATGGAAGTTTTTCTTTTGTTTCGAGTCATCATCCATTTGACATTTTGATATTTGATGTGTATGTGGGCATACATATGGTGAATTAAAATATGTATTATCATATTACTAATAACGATATAATAAAAACGATAAATAAATATACGTATAAATTAACATATATTTTTAAACTCAAAGATAAATAAATACATTTAGATTGACAAATTTATTATTGAAACTTCAGGTAGAGTCATAAGTTATTATATAGGGTCAGAGTGAAAATTTTGTTACAATGTAATCTAGCGGAGCCGCTTAATAATCTCGAGAAATTAATAATTTGACATTCTAATCTTTAATTTTTCTCTCGTCTTTTGGTGGCAATACGTTAAAAAGGGTGTTATCGTCTATTCCATAGGGGGTCAACTTGATCAGACCCGACATCTACTGTTATCTGGCGAAACCCTGTGAGATCTACCAATTACATAATTGAAAACTTAGATGGAACTGCATAGTTTATTACAGAAAACAATGTAGTAGTTTATAGTTTGTTAAAAGAAAATACCTAAAATAAAAAAATAATTATTTTTAATTAGTTATTTATATTAGTGTGAGCATTGCGCTTAAGTATCTTCCGCTAGATTAGCAAAATCAGGTATGTAGTGTTTCCTACTTAAAACAAACAAAAAATAAACGGTGTTTATTTTTTGTTTGTTTTAAGTAGGAAAATGTCGACTCACATAAATATGTATGTTGAACCAAAACACGAATGCAGTTGTTCAACACATTTCTTCAAATTTGTATATTTCTCATGTGAAACCAATGCCCAAAAATCAAGACCTGAGGATAACCTATTTGAAATGTATCTGCCAATTTTAGAGGCATTTCGTTGATACTACTATGCGCCCCCGCGTCCCACACCCTTCCCGTCCCGCTTATTGTTCATGCTTGCCGAAAACAAAAGAGCTAGCTATGCTGCATAGAATAGAGGATATAATTTACTTGACAGAACGGCGATTGACAATACAATGATACAATACAAGATGATGCATGCAGCAGTTGGTGATTGTGTTATATTGTGCAGTCTGTTCTACGTATTAATATTTTTGCGTAGTCAAGATCGACTGGACTAATGGTCGCAATCGACCGGTCGATCGCGATCGACCGGTTGGCCACCCCTGGTCTATTCGATAATGAAGGACATGACCGCATTAATGTTAGCACTATATGAGTTAGGGGGAGGTGAAACTTACAATGGCCCCGTGAAGCCAGGGAAGCAGCTACAGGCGCCGCTGACCGCACTGCAGGTGGCGTTGTTCCGGCACTGGCAGTGCTGCTGGCACGTGTCGCCGAACGACGGCGGTGCGCACGATCGTTCACACGAGCGGCCCTGCCAGCCGGGCGGGCAAGCGCACTCGCCCGTCAACGGCTCACACGTACCACCGTTCTGGCAGTGGCATGAGTTTTGGCAATTGCGACCCCATTTTCCTTCAGGACACGCTGCGGGAAGGGTTCCGTATTACTATAATACCTATCCGCCTTCAGTCATTTTAAGTGCCTAGTTATTAGTAATCATTGCCACGAGTAGGTGAGACCACGTAATTGGGTAGACGACAATTTTTTAAATTCTATATATAATAAGAGTACTCTTTTAAGTGAGTAATATTGTAGAACCAATAGCACACCGGCACCTATTACTTTTGAAGATAGATCGACATGTTTGCGGCGCTGTCGCGAGTCTGTCAAAACCGCTCCATACTAAAACCGTGACGTCATAACTAAGTAAACTCGCCTAATTTGTATGAGCGTATAAACAAAATTTAAAAATAACTTTGTTATTTGTACGTTTATAGGTATACTATCTATATAAAAAAAATGTTACATTTAATGTGTGAATGTTCGAAATGTGTTCGTTTCATTAGAATTACGTAAATAATAATTGCTCATTTTTAAGGTAAATCTATAAATAATATAAATTAATAATTAAACTGACATTTCTATATTGACATGCTTTCATTAAATATAAGTAATTATAGTATAAAAACGGCCATAATCAGTTGTAGCCGTCTACCCTATTCTCATCTTGTTGTTCGATTGCTAGAAGTGTATCGATTTGCTGTGGGAGGAGAAACTTTTCTACTTGGTTTTATTAGTGATAGCGACCCTCTTACACCTTTTGACATGACCAGCAACCCTTTTGAAATGACACCTTAATATAGTTGCGAACCCATTTTCAGGTATTGAGTTCAGGGTTTTGATTCTCAATGGAAGCTGAAGTTTTTCTATTTAGTGATTATTAATGGCAAAAAAGCCGGACTCGCACGCGGCTGCAGTGCGGTTACTCTTAAACGTTAGAATCGATAGACCTTCGTTCCGAGATAAGTATCCACTTTGGCGCGAGAATTAAATGCATCAGTGTTATTTCATTATCTCTAAAATAATATCTCAGCTATATATATAATCCTTGCCAAGCCTATGAGTCTTTTTATGCGTACTTCGTAAGGAGAATTGAGTATCTCCTGAAAAAGTGTATTTTCAAATTGTGTAACTATGATAGTTGTGCCGGTCATGAGAACGTGCACGTATTGAGACTAAATATTCCTTGAGATAATCATCTCAAGGGTGCTAAGTAAACTAGAAATACGCACGTACCATATTAGTATATAAGCCTTACTGTTACCAAAATAAATCATTCTGCACATAAACGAGAGTATAATTATATCTCCCGATCCCTCGGCATAATAGTTAATGAATGCGTGCGACACAAATTCACTTTGATATGGATGGAATTTTAATATAAAAAGAAACGAATAGCATTATAAAGATATAAGCTTATATATTTTTTTAAATCAGATCAAATGTTTTTTATTTTCATTATTTTATGATTTCAAAAAAAGTATAAGAAATATTTCTTTGTACTATTTCATTATTAGTTAATATTAAAACACCATTGAAATTTCAAACAAACTACAGATATATAAACATTTTAATAAAATGACTTAGGTATAACCGAACTTTTAAAATAGAGAAAATATACGCAATCTTCTACAAAAAATGGTTCACAGATTTCTCACAAGGCAATGGTTTACCATTCATAGCGATGTTCACATCTGTACAGCATTTGGGCAATAGCTATTTTGGATCAGTACACGTTCAATGAAAGAGTTAATTCAACGTAGAGTTAATTTGAATGCTTGTATGTTTTGTATTTAAGGGTTCACATGTAGGTTTTAAATTATTTTTAAATACCGTAGTTCATAATCGATATGCAACTATACCGATTATAGTTTTATTTACATTGTATCTTATTACCAAGTAAACAAAAATACCCTTTACACTTGTTAAAATTAGGCAGTTTGATAATTAACAGTTAATAATATCGAAAAAAGTCATTATTTTATTATATGAAATAAATTGTACCTAACAAAACAAATGTTATATCTAAAAACCTTAATGTTTTTCAAGAAGCCCGTGTAATGTCCACAAACACAATTTTATAAATAAGCATATTATTCTCGTAGAAGTTTGTCACTATTTTGGTGTATATACTGTAAATAACTTTTGTATGAAATAAATGTATTAAATTATTGTATATACTTAAAAAGTTGTTAAAAATAGTCGTAGAGCAACAGTAGACTATTGAAAATTATGCACTCGCCTGATGCTCGGGCCTCAGTTGTATTGTAATGAACTAGGTATTAGTCAGCAATATAAGGATAGGACGACTAATTATAATATTAATAGGTCCATTAATAGATTACGTAATCATTAAAACGGTCTAGTGTTTGAGACCACCGGGTATTGATTGACGAGTTCTGGGGTCAATTTCCCACGGGGACCGACGTTTTTCAACTCGATTCCGTTGATGATAGATCTTTTGAGTCCGCCTAGTTAGCTGTCACCTTCTTACCAAAGTTTGTCGCCATAATAGCAAGACAATTAGAGGTAAGACAGAAAGTTGTTCGCCAGTGTTTAGCAGTCCTTCGTCTATGTAATTTACTGTCAAATATTAAAGAATGAGAAAGAAAACTTATACACACATACAACTTATAAATCTGAGAGTTGAAATACAACAGTAAAATTTGTGAATGAAATATTAACTATCAAAGCCACCTTATTATGTCCCAAATAGAGCCAGTTGGAGTACAATATGTGTGTACATTTGAAGCTAGACGTATGCGACTGTAATTAAATTTTAATATATAGGATATAAGAGAAATACTAACATATATCACACGCCGGGCCCCCATATCCGTGTTTGCAAGAGCATACATTAGGTGCTACACATTGGCCGTGTACGCACTTGTCCACGCACACGGGCACGCACAGTTCCCCCTTCGAATCAGGCGCGTATCCTGAACAGCACTCTTCAACTGGCCTATATTTCAGTAGCTTTTCAGTCTTGAATACCTGTTTGAATTTGATTTTATACTTAGAACACCGTGGTGGTATACTGACGCACCATGCGTACTCTTTCACTTGGTAAGGCTGACTTTCCGACACTCGAATAGTCGTTATATATCTAAAAAAAAAGAATTGTTAATTTTATACTTCATAGTAGAGGCGTATATTGATTCAATGCATGATTTATGAAAATGGCGATTGTAAATACAATGCTGTACTATGATTTTATTGCACAAGAAAGATTTCATTTATAAAACTAAGGGTGTTGTACGTAATTCGAAATTAATGTATTTTTCCATTAAATTTCAATCATTTTATTTTGAGGAATAATTATGGAATTTTATGCAAATCATCTATATTCAAATTATATGACAATTAATACTGTAAAAGGAAATAATGCGGGTAAAAGATAAGGCATATCGAATAGAAATATTTAATGTGAATAGAATGGTGTTCTTAAATAGTCTATAAATTAAAAAACTGGATGTTTTTTAAAGACTTTAATGTTGATTTCCATTCATAGCGAATTAGAGCCCATTTAAACTGTGTTGCTTTAGAATGTTTGAAACTTTAAAGTCATACCGAAATATATTTTCTTAGAAAACTATTCCAGCAAAACTCTGCAGTCTGCTGCAAGACTGGGCTCTTGACGACTGTCTGAGTCAAGGTCAATCACACAAGAGCCGGAGTGAGTAAAATGTACAAAAGTGCAAAGACCTTCCGTGACGTGACAAGTCAAGGTCGCTGTTTATAGATATTCACCTAGCACTAAACATTAATGTCAATAGTACTGGCAGAAGACCGAAGATCCGGTAGGAACTTTCACCAAGTGGCCGTGAAACTATTATGGTACAAAAGGAAGGAAGCGAATATAAATGACGAACTAACAATATCGTCATTAAAGTAGTATAATAAAGACTGTTCTACCCAAAGGACACGGAGTCTAATAACCATCAAACTTTGCGAAATTCGATTAAGCCCCAGTGTATGGGACGGCCCTATTGCCTTTGTCCGAAGACTTCGCAGCAACATAATTGTGACATGTCCTTAGTTGGCTCGTATGACATGCACGCGAAGAATGGGAACGATAGCGCCGGTATTCTAAATCCATCAACGCAAACATTAAAAGGAATAATGGAAGACAATTATGATAAGCAATATCTCATAATAAGAATGATAGAATTGAAGAAATAGAAATGAAATATAAATTGTTTTACTTCATTACGCAATCGATTAAAAATATTCGATCATCCCTATTATTTCAGACTGTCATAAAAAATAAAATATTCCCCTTTCTGTAAAGTGCTCGAAATTGGCAGACAGAAAAACAAACATTAGGTAATTGAACGGAAGCCCGATAAAAGTCAACTGCCCCTTTATTGAATAAACATGAACAATGAGACTGAACTCGACGTAATCAGTTGTCCTAGCAGTGTGAAACGAATATAAAACAAGACTCTTTAATGGACCAAGCTCTTGGGCGATGACACATGGATATAAACATTTGATGATAAACATTTCTTTATCTCACGCTTTACAAGCTCTTTGTTTGCTAACAATTATACACAAACAAGTATAAACTCACAACTCTCTTCCGAGATATCTGAATGTCGTTTTGCATTACCAACACGTGGCCACGGAATTTGAACAACACAAAACTCGTTAGTTACAATCAATAACACGTCAAACCTCCATTTGCACTGCGAAAAAAGTTGCTATCACGCGCGGCAATAGAGCTGTCTTATAGTTAATTTGTAAAGTGTGACGCGTTATTGTATTAAGGCGATAAGGCGTTTCTAGTGCAGCCTATTGCAAAAATTCATAGAAAATTATAATAAATATTTGTGTAACTATATCTGAATTGTAAATCATAATATCGCATCATATTCCAGTCGAGTATGGAAATAATAAAAACTAACTTAAAAGAAATCATCAAAATTTATCCACAGAATATTTCATAGGAGAAGAGGAACCTTTAATGTGTAAAAAGAAAAGGAAAGCGTTTTTTTATCTTGATGGTGAATAATCAACTAAAATTAACAATACTTACGATTCCTGTCTAGTGCAAACGTTGGGGCCTTCAAGTAATGCTTGGGCAGCACTTACGAGCAGAAGACATATGTGAAACTTCGGCCACATTTTGATTTCCTGTTCATGCGATCTTGAACCAAAACTCCATAACCAATCGTACTCTTATCCAAATTAAGCCCCAGTGAACATTGAATTAAAGCTGTCAATCTTTAGTATCTGTGAGCCAACTATAGTAGCCTGCATGTAGTAAATATATCTGTAACAATATTTTACATCATAAAAACAACTAGCTTATAGATAGACGAGGACAAAATCAGTAGACGCAGCATGCAAGAGCAATACATATCGAATCAATCTATTCCAGATAACTATTGAATTTTAAAATACCCATGAACAAAATGTAAACAAAATGTGATCAAAATACATATTTACAATAATTACAATTTGCTATAATTTATTATGAATGTACCTACTTATATTATTTTTATTATCAGACGAAGTTCTCATTAAACTATAAATACAATTTTAATCTTGTTATATTTATTTCCTATTAATAATAATACTTAACATCATCTTTCAAAAGTTAAAAACATATAAATTAATAATTATTACTATAATATAATAGCAAACATATATAATGAAGTTTCATATGAATGATTTTGGAAATTAGATTATTCGATTATTCTGTAAGAAAAATAACTGACCTACAGACTGATATATAACCCCTTACTAGTATCGATATTTTTTGTTACGTCGTTGGTATAGAGGGTCCAAAGTGACCCCAATCAAAAAAATATATATAGCTCGGGTTTTATCTACAAATGTTGGTAGAAGTGAATATTAAAAGAATAGCCTTTGCAAAAAGTAGAAATATATCTTTTATTAACTTTTTATAAATGTAACATTTTTTCAATCATATATTACTAACAGTCTTTGTTTTAATGTAACATATTTCAGTCCGTGCTTATACTCTAAACATAAACAAAACAAGATCTTTTCTGGTATTAAATAGAACATAAAAAAACATACATTACGGTACTTCAAAATTTTAGCTATAACAAAAACAGTTGCTAACAATATCCTTACAACTATTTACATAACACACTTAGAACATATACAGGTTTTATTAAATGATTCTTATATTGCAACATTTTAAACATTGCGAAGATGTTTTTGGTCTTTTTTCCATCACATGAATAGCAACGTCCCTTTTTGCACCCAGATGATCCAGCGACATATTCAGATTTCCTCCTTGTGATTGGCAGCTTGTTGGATTTTCAGAATTTATTGTGTGCTCTAAAAAGTTTTCGATTCTCTTTTTCAAATCAACAGAAAATTTTGAGTATTCAATTTCACTTTCTTTTATTAGTGGTGTCACCAAATCTATGCCAATTTATTTTCGATTGATTTTATCACGTGCTTCGCCAATTAACCCAGGAAGTTGTAAAATGATATTATGATGACGGGTGCGTGAACTGCTAGGAGGTGTTTTAGACCATTTGAAACGGTTCTTGTCTGTAAAATATTTTGAATACGCAGCATTATTTTCTTCCTCGTTAGAGCTACTACTGCTGGATGATTCATTTTCGTTTATAATAATAACACTATCCTCTGAGCAACTAACATTTTCCTCTTCTTCTCTATCACTAACAGCATAATGATCATCTTCTAAAAATTCTCGTATGGCGTCTTCAGTTAATGGTCGAGACATATTTGCTTCGCACTACTGGAAACACTAAAATAAAGATTTAAAGAGACAAACAAAAAAAACACGTACTTGGTATCGAGGGTCCATTTGGACCCCGAGGCAACTACTATACCTCCGCTTCTAACAATGTTTGAGCGCCGTACGTTTGGCACCCGCCGCAGCACGTGACGTAATGAGATTACATGGATGCGCGTGTGCGTAACTTTAAAAGTATAAGTATTGTAGCACTAAATATGTGCGTTGGGGTCCAGATGGACCCCACAATACCAGTTAAGGGTTAAAAAATATATGCATTTTATTGCTAAAATGAGTAATAATGTATAATCTAAATAAGTTAGTTAAAAGAAGTAAAACTAAGTAACATGAGAATAAAAGACATAGATTTTTTTTTTAATAATTTGCAGTACTGATATTTACTACAGGGAAAACTAACATCAATTTATTGGTTTAATTTAGTATGCGTTAATAATTAAAATTAATTCAGTTATTGTGCCGCAACACGAGCATAGCACATCAAATAGGTGCTTTAAATACAAAAAATATCTCAGAAATAATAATAAATTGGATTTCATTCAATTAAAAAGCAATTTTATAACTGCCTTAACCATTAAAAGTTTCCTTAAATATTAAAATGCTTATAAAATAACATTTTGAAATAACTAAACTAACACACTACAATCAATCTTATATTAAATGTAGAATTTGATGTTAAAATTTTGTATATAGGTATATTGTTTAAATTGTTAAAATATATAGACATACATTTTACTTATCAGGTAAGATAATTTTGATATTAGGTTCTATACATTTGACGATTACAATCTGTATAATATAATGTTATCTGTATAATAATGCTAGTAGCGAAATCACCCGATTGGTGCTGAGTCTGCTGCGAATATTGTGAAAACAGAAGTCAGCGTTAGTGAACCGCGAAGGAAACAATTGAGGTCACTAGATATTATGAGTTAAACGGGTCACCTCGCGAGCGCATCGTGTGTATAAACATTCGACGACGATTTGGCGCAAGTAATGAAAGTGGGGCGACATTCTTAATCGGATATTTAACGCCTACATGAAGATGGACACTAACGCATTGACTAGCTGATGAGCAATGTAAAAGAGGAACTAATTTGGTTGATTTCTTGAACCATTAATGGTACTCGTACTGCTGACAGTACGAGCGGTAATGAAACATTTAATAAATATGTATATAAATATCGTAACGATATAAAAATATAAAATGTTGATTTTCTAGCAGCGGATTGGGGATTGATGTTTAACTTTGATTAACATTAACGTTTTACAAGTTTTTAGTAAAGAATTAGCGTAGCGATTAACGAAGTTAAGAGGAAAGCCTGCAACATATTTATCCACAGAAACATAGTTTTCTGCTGTAGTTTTCGTCCTGGTTCCCCTATGTTTGGTCCCTATGTTTTTTATATATTTAAATATCCAAATAACTACAATAATAACCAGATTTATCAGTGTTCACAAATACCGCAAATAATTTTTACATGATCTTCTAGCAAATGTTTATCTTCATTTCTTATTAAGAAAGTATTTACATTGGTTCTATTCGATGAAGGGACTAGGGTACTGTGAGCATTGATTTTGACTTTTATTCATATGCATTTTACAGTACAAACTACTATTATCCCTATATATAAATAAATAAATAAAATAAATAAATGTACTGTATGGGTGTGTTCGAACACAGCACATCATCAATAGATTTAATAAATGCTTATTTTTCTAATGCCGTTGCCATGATGTCTCATGTTAACTATTCGATTATTGGTTAAACCCCTCTGGTGACTGGTCAAAGTTTCGTATTACTTACAAAAACCTTGATATGTTTGATTTCAAGTATTAGATTAACAAATATAGGATAATAAAGTTTAATTTACTTTCAGGGGTGACAAAATAATATTTATAGGGCTATAAGTAATCCAATATATGTAATATAAAGCAATTCTTTCATATACTTTATATTTAGAAATCTACACCTTACATCAAAGAAAAAATTCCTAGCTTTGGTCACCAGTTTACATCTGATAAATCTAATAGTTAATAGGTATTCTATTTGTTATGTGGAGTAGGTTTCAGTTACAAGATTTTAAGAGTATGTACAATCCTTGTATATACAATAGTCGATGAAACAGTTCAACATGTCAAATATTTCTTCAAATAATTTGAACACCTAAACACAACAAGAAGAGTACTAAGCAGTAACATTTTTCTGAGAATATTCTTAGATGAAATGACAAAAAATGTGGGGGAATAAGGTAATGAAAAAGTGTGATCAGAAGTTGTTACCAAGAATTGAACAAGTAATATGTGCTGCAAAAAAATTAGAATCATACATTTTATTTAATAGAAATATTCCAACTATATAGCAAAACATAAATAAAATACTATTAAAGATAAAACTTTGTTATATATAATATGGCCCTGTCGACTATCTAGTATGTATGTTGTAGATTTCTTATGATAGCAAAATTCTACAAAACAATTGAAAAAATGCCATAGTAACATCCTGTATTAAAAATAGAAAACAAACTTGATCCTGCCAATTGGCTTGAACTATAACTAGTTTACCAAAAAATTTATTAGTGAAAATTATAGTGAAATTAATCAGAGACTTTCATGCTAAGACTTGAGTAATCCCAGAGCACTAACATGGTTTTTATCCACTCCACTGAACTGTTACAAATCTGTTGTTATGTCTATCATAGTGGGTAGAACAATTCAATGAAAGACAACTTATTGATGTTATTTACCTCCATTATATGATAATATTAGATGTAGTATCCATAAAAAGGTTACTGCCATGTAGGAATTCAAGTACTCCCTGCAATATTTGCAAATAATACAATAATTATTGGGGATCTCGTTACTTGTTAAAATGACATCCACCACTCAAAAGTTATATATAGACTTAGAATTATAGGTTTTTGAAAATCTTGAAAAGCATATAAAAAAGGTAAGTCTGATTTACTTTATAAGTATTTGGGGCTTTGACGTGATGCTAAAGATATACAAGATCTTTGTTAGATGCATAATGGAATATACATCAGATTATTAAAACAATGCTTACGAAGAATGGTTGGATGTACTACACCTTACAACATTGCATAATCACAGAAACCATAGGGGTTTAACTGAGACATAGAAATTAATATATGGACACTATGATCTAAGTGGCATACATACAATTTTTGAGTGCAGGGAAAACAAACATAAATTAAAATTACACACCCACAATCCTGTCAATAATTTTGATTCTGATAGTTTTTGCAGAGTGGAATACACTTCCGATAGATGTAGTATCAGCCTACACAGGCCTACACATCTATTTCGAGTAGCTTATATTAGTGTGACACATATATTTATATATGCCTATGAGTTATTCTGATCTATAAGCTGTATTATTGTAAATTTTTATTAATATCCATTCAGTAGTTTTAAGTGAAAGAGTAACAAACATCCATCCATACAAACTTTCGCATTTATAACATTTGTAGGATTATAATTTATGTAAATATTAGATACATTTAATATAGAAAGGAATACATAAATATGTGTATGTATACAGATTCTTCATACAAAACGAAGATATCTCTATTTGTGAAGAGACTATTATAGTATATGACCTCTTTGACATAGAGTCGATATAATCATGTACTACTTGTACATTATTAGCTCTCCATTGACTTTTGACAGTGTTCTAAATCTGACATACTTCTAATTTATTATTTGTTCTTTCTCATTGTATTTTCTTTAATATATTCATATTACATATTATTTGCTTTGATCAAGTTGTTATATTATTGTCTTATCGTCTTTAAATAATTTTACACTTCATAAAAAGTTAATACTATTGAATTGACTCATAAGGACTGCTTTCAACCCCTGTTATGTGGCATGCAATGTAGCAATAAATATTTGCTTGACAGATAAAAATAGTCAAAACTACGTTAAATATGCATTAAAAAAATTAAGTCACTATATCACAATATAATTTAAATACATACCCCACTATTTGTAAGTCCACGCAATACACAAAGAACACTTCAACATTTCATTATTTCATTTCCAAGATTAAACAAGATAATTATCTTTCCTAAAAGAATATATAATCATTGTATACTATGCAGATAGACTTCATCAGTAACGTAGGTACTCACCATAAAGGTAGATACAAGGTACTCACAATACATAAGATTTTTTAAAATTGCAAGAACAGTAATTTTATTGAGAACCGATTTCTTCACAAAAAGAAAAATCACATAAATTTGGTCTGAGTTTATCAGTCGGTTTAGATTATATTGCTTTTCTTTACCGTGTGAGTAAACCTAAAAAAATCATAAATGAATTGTATAATAATTTACAACTATCTAATATTATTCTAAGTATTTTAACATTAGTCCATCTTTCTTGAACAAAAGGCTTAAAACATCAACATCACAGACTAGTAAGTAACCAAGTAACAAAATGAAATTGGTCACGAACACAGATTAGTATACGTCACGAACGTCAAGTATCAAGTATCTTCTCAGTAGTCTGTGGTCACGAACATAAACTATATAAAATACTGCTCTACACAGATGAGCATACTATTACTACTCTATGGGACCGTATTCACGAAATACAGAATATGAACAATTTTTCTCCGTTGAGTATCACGAATCCGTAATAAATTATACTATATAATTTGAGATACTAACTACATTATCGAAGTTCCAAGTTCTAACTAAATCCGCACAACAAATATACACAGATTATAATAGAGCGATTCCAAGGCTGCGTTCCGCTTAGGGCTAACAGCACCGATGTCGCTATGCAACAAACATCCACAAAAATTATTTCTAGCACGTACCTACTGAAATGAGAGAGCCTTGACTAAAATAAGGCTTTATTTAGCAAAATTTACAGTAATACATATTATAAGCTTTTTATGAATTCTATGACATTGTCATATCAATACAAATTGTCATGTGCTATAATATTTGATAGAAGCTATGATATATAACCATAAAGTATTATCACCACATTCTTCCCGACCCTTAAAGCTCATAGTTCTCTGACAGGTAAGCAGGTGCTCGCCGATTGCGACCGGATCGGCGTGGAGTGGCTGTGCAGACGTTGAAGGAGCCTCTCGGAAAGCTATGTCAGTTGTTTGCTGAGAATCAATAGCTAAGTCCGATTCTATTGTTAAATTATGGAATCTTGTGGCGATTCTTCCTCTCCCCTTGGTGCTAAGTATCTGTTGGATACTCTTACTTCTCGGCCATCTGGTAGGCGAACAAAACTATATTGGGGATTCGGTTCTAGAAGATCCACTTCTTCAACTAACGGATCGTATTTTGATCTGTTTTGTGTTCCTTTTCAAAACTTTACAGCCGGGCTGTAGCCATGACGGCATTGATTCCCCATAAAATGATCTCGTGGTTGGCAAAACATACGTTCATGCGGAGTCTCATTTGTTGCAGTGCATAATAGCGAGCGTATTGAGTGGAGAGCATTTGTAAGTCTAGCTCCCATTTACATAGTGGTTCATCTTTCGATTTTAGGGCTAATTGAATCGTCTGCCATAGAGTACCATTTAATCGTTCTACTTGACCATTGCCACGTGGATTATAAGGCGAAGAATGACTTACGGCGACACCTCTGTTATTCAAAAATGTTCTTAGTTCTGACGACATAAAGGACATTCCTTGGTCTGTGTGTATATAGTTAGGTAGTCCAAAAGTAGAAAAAAGTTCAATTAAGCATTTGATGATTGTTTTAGCAAAATTTACAGTAATACATATTATAAGCTTTTTATGAATTCTATGACATTGTCATATCAATACAAATTGTCATGTGCTATAATATTTGATAGAAGCTATGATATATAACCATAAAGTATTATCACCACACCTACATACCTTTTTGTTTATATAGAGATAAATTTAGGTGATTTTTTACATATATCATTATATATTTTTGAACATCATCTTTCTTTTCCATTTTTTTTTTCACATAAACACAGTACAAACTCGTGTTATAATTTTTCATATGTAATAAAAAAGAAAAACCGTTATTACGAGATTTTTTAAATACAATTATAATATGTTCGAATATAATAATGACGAATGTTATTCGTGTTGCCACTCTTTTTGCTGTATGTACATTTACTTAAATTTTTACTGAATATTTTGTTGTGAACCAAAAATTAAGCTTATCTTAGGAGTTTTCTTTATGCTCTGAAAAGATACAATCATTCTAATATTGTCGGCCCAAATTATAATATATATTATAATTGTTTCAAATGTAATAAAAATAGTTTTAAAGTCAGAATATCTGAAAAGTCAGAGCATAGAAAGCTTTACCACTGTACCATCGAAAGTGCAATCTTTGGCTCACTAACAGCTTTTTGCTGAAGATTATGTACTCGATAGCGATAACAGAAATATTATTGTTCTTTGCATGAAACGGAATCCAGCCTAATTTGAAACATGTCAGAATGACATTAGTGATGTGGTATAAATTGAGTCACACGGTACTATCGAATATTTCCCATAAACAATATAACCTATTAAGATGAAAAATATTAAACATTGTAAAATACTTCCGCCCCCCACACTCAAATGCAAAAACATTTTATTGTAACACCTTCGTTCACAAATCATTTGTGTAACACTAATAGATACATAAATTTGATGGTTTTAATGATATCGGTCAATAAAACTTTCAAGGGAAACCCATTCCATGACAGCATCGTACTGCAAAGTACTTGGACGTCACCCTAGACAAACAGCTCAATTTAAGGGCGCATGTCACTAGGCTGGCACGAAATACTTAAACCTATATAGCCCGATTTAACAGCATATAAAGTAGTTTTAGCACCATGTCGCTCAAGAACAAGCGTACCATCTACCAGGTTTGCATTCGACTTGTCTTATCGTACGCGCATCTTACGGCACTTGCACATACCCACCCGCAAGCTCTGCATCCCATCCAGGCCATTCGGAGTAAACTCTTGCATGGAATGGCAGAGGCCCCTTATTATGTCCGAAACTGCAATCTCCACAGGGACTTCGAGCTCCCCACGATTCAACAGCTCTTTAGGTCAAGCTTTAAACGATTCTTCCGAGCTACACCTTAACCCATTGATCCATGAGTCAACGAATTACAGTTCAATATCGCCTTCAGCGAACAAACATTGAACAATATTTAATGAAAATCGGCAAAGACTTCGCAGACCGCGACACGTCCTTAGTGACCCTCCCAATCAATTAACGCAGGTCTTCAAGACTTGCATACGGCGGCGTCTGAGCTGTTACCTTACTTGCTTTCCCTTCTCGGCAGCCTTCTGCTTAGCCACGGGTAGATTCCCATTAACATAGGCCAGAACCATCTAGGAGTACCGTGCTTCTTCAAGTGAATATGATCTCTTTTATAGGGAGGCACTGACGCGCCTCTTCTGAGATGCATTAATGAGTAAGTATTTACGTAGCAGTATATTGTTGTTATAACTTTGTTTTTGGGATAATTTGGGCACACCAAGTTTTAGTAATAATTTTATTAAAACTTTTGACTGAAGACTTCTTCGGTATTGTACTTAAATACCTATTTATATTTTTTGTTAAAAAATATTGAGTTGGAGCTTAGTTATTCAACTTTTGTGTGATACTTAGCAATAACGAAGGTTCTTTAAAGATGTCTAAAATCGTCAATGGGAAAAAAATATTTTAAGGATCTTAATTCCAGCTTAGGTCTGACATAAGATGGATATGTGAGAGCATACCGTCATCCCGGTAATACTGAAAAACTGAGCGGTGTGCAGCATTTATGGTATGGGCGGGTATTATGAACAACAGACTATTATGAACACCAAAAACATTCTGTAAAAAACTAGTCAAGTCTCGATGGCGCTGCTAGTTTATCTCTAAAAAGTAATGAAATATACCAAAGTCGTGCCAAGTCTAAGGCGCCTTATTGCGACTTCATTATTATTATAGTTAATGTTGTGTGACTTGGCCGTTGAAGGGTAACACAACGTTTTCCAAGTGGCAATTTTCTATCGTAACATTTTAATGGTGTTTTCCTTAAAGTATGTAATTTGTAAACATCGCCGCTCCATTCAAGAACCTATTAATTTATTAATTATTTAACCTGTAACGTGACACTAGTGTTCTAACTGACTGCTTATGAGCACATATACCCATAGTCTAGGTACTAAAGTTTGGGAATGCGTTTCTGACAGAAGCCATCAATTCCATAGGTACCATGGAATAGGGTTCATTTTTGGATTATTTTTAATAAAATTCTCGAGAATGCAATAAGGGGAAAAAATCTCGAGAATGAAATTAAATATTACATACTAATGATAAAAAGTTTTTATGCCCAGTGAAAATGCTAAATAATTACTTCGTAAAATAATGTTACTGCAATATATACGATATACAATAGTATCTAATTTCATCCATTAGGCTTAAGCTAAGGCCTTGTGTAGGGAACTTCGTTAAGCTAATTTTCCTCTACAGTGAAAATACGCAAGTAAAACTAATATGTAAATATTAAAAAACATTTTCTATAAGTTTTTTTCTTGCATACAATTTCAAGTAATAACAAAATCTATGAACCCTATAGCAACGTCACAATCGTTCGAATTTTAACAAAGTATATCAGTGTCAATAACTTTTTATATAACCTATTATATAAAAAGTTATTGACACTTTGTGATGTAGCTCTATAGCTTTTTCTTTGTGGAACAAATTAGGTCTTGTTTGTCTAGCCGGTAGCCGGCTCAATCATTATTTCATTTATTTACCATTATTATTATGATTTAACCCTTATTATTTATTATGGTGTAAGGCTTAAAAAGAATTTTAAAAATCTCGTTTTCTCTATTTATTATCTGTGTTTATTGTAAATACCGAATATCGTAGACAGAGTAGACGCCTAATATACTGATTTGTGTTGTAAATTCTTGGTGATGTGAATAGTATACTAATCTATGGTGATGTGTTGTCACTAATAGTATCTCTAACTAGTCTGTGTATAGTATACTCATCTGTGGTAGGAGCCTACTTGATAAATAGATTGAATAACTTGTTCTCTAATTGGTCTGTGGATTGAATAGAAAATTAAAATCACATAAAGAACGTTGAAGATGGAATCATCTTCAATAGTAAGCTTTAATAATGATTCTACATTCCAAACAACTTTGAAAGGAGAATATAACAATATAAGCGTTCACGAATTAGCTTTACATGCTATGAGGGATCGTTGTTTACTGCTTCAAAGGAGAATAAATGTGTTAGAAAACGACAATATGCGATTAAAGTTGGATATTACGAAAATCACTGAGAATACACCGTATGTTCCATTACGGGAAGATGAAAAAACTAGTTTACTTGAGAAAATATCTGAATTAAATAAACAAAAATCTCAACTACTACACCACGTATTTATGGTTTCTTGTGAAAACAAAAACTTATGGAATAAACTGTCAACCCTTAAAAGCGTTGATAAAAGTTTAAATAAGTTACATACAAAACAGACTATGCTACGATCGAATAATTATTTGCATAGTACTCCTAAGACTAGCGCTAACTATCAAGAAAAGTATTCTGAATCTAGTTTAGAGGAGATATCTCTAAAATTAATTAATAGTTACATTCAAGAGAAATCTCAACTTGTGGAACAATATGAACAAATGACAGAATTGCAAGACTTTAATGAGGATAATTTTGATTCAATTGGTTTCACTTATATGGAAGACCCGGCAACAGACTCTTTAAAAGAAATTCATATGCATACAAATAAATTACAAAATTTAAAAAAAGAGCTGGCTGAACAGGAAGAACATTTGAAACTTATCATTTCACGTGTTGAATCTGTTTTAAAAGGTAAATGTTAGTTGACTAATTACGTTATTAGATATTATTCAATGTTTGTAACTAGTTATTTATCTTGCAGATGGATATAAATGTCCTACATGTATTTCTAACAATGTCAAAGTAATAACATCAGAACACAAAGAAATTGAAACAAGTGAGAGCTTAGTGAATTGGACCACTCCTTTAGAAACCACAAATTATAACAATTACAGTGATACAGCAGCAATTAGGAAAAATATTTCTAACAAAAAAGATACTGAAAACGAAGATAGAGAAAACATGGACAAAGTATGTCCTATGTGTGGTCAGAATTTTCACAAAGATGCAGAGTTTAATGAGTTCCAAGTGCATGTTGAAAGTCATTTTGTTGGTGAATCTGAGCCAGATTCAGTTATAGATAATTTTGAAAATTTGCCATATTCCCTTGACCATGTCATTTAAATTTACATAAATTTATTTATAAATAGATATTTTATATACTCATTTCCCAAAAAAGGGCTCTCATTCCATTTTCTTACAAATATGAACTATGAGAGTCTGTATGTTCCTACTTTTGAACATGCAGACATCTCTTCATTTCTCTACAAATAAAAATATGCTTGTTCATCTTCAGAATATTGTATTGATTAAAACAAACCAATGAATTACTTTAGAGCAGGATTAGGGATAACCAAGAGATTTTAGATTAGATTGAAATACTTGATATCTAATATAGAAGTCGAAAGAAAATGAAAGAAAAACATTGACATTATTATTTATTACTTAACTATTTAATTGCCTAATAGCACATTATTTTCAGAGGCATCAAACTATCGGAATTTCTCAATGTTTATGTATTATAGTTATAAGTAAGTATATGCAAACTGATTTATGTAATTTCTATAAATATCTATATTTTAAATAAATACATTTTAAATTTTAGCCTGCTAATTTCTTTATGTTCATTACATAATAATTGTGAAACTGAAGAATAATGGTTACTTTAAACAAGTTTCCATAACACTAAGGTTAAGATTAAAAACATTGGAATATCTAAATATCACAGTATTTCTTTGTAAATATGTAAATATATTTGGTATGGAATAAATTTGGTTGGTTATTATTGTATGAAGAAAACCCAGTTATAAAATATTTGTAATCATTTGGAGTATACCAATTATTACTCGACACTAAATTTACTATGATTTTTTTATAAAAAAGTAACTTATATGAATGAAATATATAATTTATATTAGCTAATGATATAACCTTCGTGGATTGAAAAAAAATATTATTTTTAAATAAGGGTTAAAATGGAGGTTGAAAAGAAAACAAATTAGTGAAGTGAGCTGTAATATATTGAGTTAGTAACTGCTTTAGAAAGTGTTAATTTATATTTCATGCCAAATCAGTTGGTTTCACAGCTGTGCAATCTGATGGCTCCTGTGTCGATTTCTGCAAAAGATTTTTACTGAACCATTTAGGTCTTTCCTTTTTCATTTCAATTATTCTTTTGCCTTTCCAAAATTCTTTAACCTGTAACAAACCAGAATAAAATCAATTTGAGTATCAAACTATTATAAAGTACACTCATGGATATAATATGATAGCAGTTTTTTGGTGCAAAGCTAATTTAGTTTGATTTTTATCTTATTTTTGATTATTGTTCTCTTATATATTAAAGCTAATATACTGCGCATATACTAGACTATAAACTTAATAAAATTGTAGACTGCGTCAGATGCCATGATGATAAAAATAGCCTTTCAACTTCTGTTTCAGAACATTAATACAGTATAGTATTGGCTAGGAATGCAAGCTAAAAAAACATTAAGGGTAGTGAGAAGTTACAATTTCTTGTTCTGGAGAAATGAACTAGATACAGTTGGCTACCAGTTTTACTTTAGTTTCCTATTCATTTAATTGAGAAAGTTTTATAATAATTGGGTCAAATAGTCCAACTAGGTAAGTGTAAATTACAGAATGAGGTTAAACGCCGAATGTAACTCGGATAGACTGGGTTCTGAAAGTTACGCAGCATATTCTCGACAGTACCACAGTGCCTCAAGACGAAAGAAGTGAAACAGGGTCACTTAAAATGCAAGGTCTAGATAGTGGGGAACAACACCATAACAGCCAAAATGTGTAAAGAATGTCCTCAAGGGGGAACTAGAAGACACTTTTCTAAGAAAATTAAATGATAGAGGCTACACTATTATTGGTTATGCAGACAACAATATTGATAAATAGGAATGCGAAAAACATACTCTAATGTTGAACTCGAACGAAATGCGCGCAGCCAAGCCAGCTGTCAGTAAATCCAACAAAAACAGAACTTATCCTGTTCACCCAAATTATTTAAAACTAAACTCTACTTGACATTGCAAATAATAAATCTGGGTATAATACTTGATAAAAATTTTAATTTGGCGAGCCACCTACTCACACCTTACTCTAATGAAAAAAGGGTATTACAAGGTCAATGATTTCTTGAATGATAAAAATGCTTGGATGTAATATTTACGATATTTAATTTCCTGAATAATTAAACATGCTTGGATGTAAATTTTGCAATATATAATTTTAATGATTCTTTAATAAATGATATTTTTGTTTTGTACCAGACATATACATATCAGATTTGTTTAATGCGATATGACTCTTGCGACGGAAATATATATTTGTTAGTTGTTTTAGTTTATAATGGAGGTTTCCAACTGACGACTCTGTAATGATATAGGGAGAAAAAAAAAATGCCCTTGCTGGTTCTTTCCAGTACAAGGTCTTCCGCCGTAGACTTGTGAACCAATGGCGTAGCATCTTTGACATTCAAAAGTGATTGTAAAATCCTATTTGAAGAATAAATTTTTGAGTTTGACCTGGAATTAAAAACAAAGAAAGCATGTTTGGCGTTTAACAAATGTAAGTAAAAAATGGGTGTTTACTCCCAAAATCTGCCGCACTTAGCGATCATATCGACGACTGGATGCATTATAACCACTCTATCAGCTGTCCTGGAGTATCTTTTAAACTTGAGACCCTTATACAAGAACAGGCGAAAGCAGTCGCCTTAAATCTTATATTTCATGGGTTGTGGAAACTCAACTTAGGAAAAACATAAAACTTAATAGGTAATCTTTGAATGGGAGTCTGAAAGAAATACCACTTCTTGAGACACTAATCGATATAATACCATGCCATATGATCTTTGATAGAAGATATACAAAATCGAACTCACTGCTGAGTTCTGGTACCAATGAGGCCAAGATTTACACAGAAGGCTCCAAGACCAGCTACTGACCTCGAGCCGGAGTCTTCTCAAATGACCTGAATATTAAGATATCAACCTGGGACTTATCCATTTTTTTTATCCAATTTAGCTTACTAAATCTTTCAAGCGGAATACATCGGCATCACTAGAGCGGCACAGGCGATTGCAGTTAGAGGTCTAAGTAGAGGAAACACCCTTAAAAAATCCCAGCTAAACTAATATAAACATTTACAATAGTTGTCGCCCAAAGAGTAACGGAAAGGACTATGCTTGGAGTTTCTTTGTGTGAAATTATGAATAATGATATGAGCGTCAACAACATAGTCCAATAATTGCGAACTTTAACTGCCATTGGGGTGGGGTACTTGAACAGCATATGCTGGCCAATGCAGCATCTCACGTTAGTGTAAGCATAATTGTACAGCAACCTGTTCACTGTATTGGCAAAGGGCAGGGTACTACAATACAGCACAAATTACCAACTAGTGCACTGCCTGGATTTTGGTGGCTAGAGTTATTTTTGCAGCAAAAAGTACGGAGATGCAACTAGGAACCTGGCGTAGCCTGTTATGAAACATATATAAAGATTGAATCTTTACACACTTGTTGCAGCTGAGGTGTAATCAGAAGAGATGTAGTTGTTTGACAAACAGGTTGAGATGATTAGGAGCATTACCAATGTAGCGTTTGAGATATCGTTGATGTGTCTCGAAGGCAGGGGTGTAATATACACAAATATTTCAAATTTAGCACTTCGCCAAAATATATTTTAGGTTTTTCCTTTAGTCAGCTCTTATTATATTAACGGGAAGACTCGGGGTTGCAACACCTGTTTTCTAAATATGTCACAGTATAGTGAAACACATAAAACTATAGTGTAATATATCGATCTGTCTGTGTACATTACAACATATTATTCCAAGTTTTTTTACCTTATCTGGGATATTGTCTCCATTATAAAGTACCACAACTTCTTTATCAATTGGAGTTCCTCCTAGTTTTTCCACTATCTTATCTTTAATAATATTTGTTTCATCTTCGATTCTTTTGTAACAGTTTCCTGTAAAGTAATAGTTTGTTTTTGTTTGATTTGTCATGCAAATGATTACATGTCTGACTTACAGCTGTATGAAGAAATTTGACAGCCTATTCGGCTGTTAAATTTCTTCAAGGTCCCAATCTCAACATATAATGAAATTCTCCTAAATAAATAAAACCAGTTATTCATTTTTCATAAATGTCAAGTAGTGAACTTAAGTTTCTAAAATATATTAATTCATCAAGGACCTTACTATGTATTGTCATCTTTAATTGTGATTCAGTTTCATCCAGTTTGAAGACCAAAATAAATTATACAAATAAATCTGTGCGATTCAGTAAAAAATGTATGGTACTGTTGCAGACCTTCTCGCAACAACAGTTTTGTTTCGGCTGTCGATATGTGTTTCAAAATCATGAATGTGCTTGTCAGTTTTTGTTAGTTGTTGGTAACTTCCTATTATGCCATAAAGTTCGTATTTTTTATTTATTATTAATTTTTATATTACTTAATTTAAATACAGTCACCCTTTAGTTCATTTCAAATACATTTTTTAATAACTTAAACTTAGTATTTTTCGACTTTATGTACACAAAAATTATTTACCGCAGAGTCTATTTATTTCCTGGTAGTGCCCACATTCTTGACATACTTTAAGATTTGTTTTTGGAGTAAGTATTTTCAAACCATACTCTGGCGAACCATATTTCCTTTTCCACCTTCTCTCTACAGTCCTTCTGAACTTTGGCACAGCTAACAGATATCCATCAAAAATATCCTTGATAGAAAACTCTTTGTCTGGTGCCAAATGCTGACTATGAATATGTGCTAAAGCAAATTCTGAAATTTAATAAATGATAGTGAGTGTGATAATATGTAACAACAAATTGTTCAGTGGCAACTTGATACATCAAATCCAGGCTGTTTCACAATTATCCAGTTTCGCATCCAAACTACGATTAACTAACTTAGATGTTTTGGTTCATGATGATAAAATCTATCACTGTTTTAACCAGGATGGTAATTTGAATTTCCATTTCCAAATTTGTAATTTCTGAGTATTGATATGATGCCACAAGTTGGTAAGTTATTCTCCAGTTTCCTAAGGGATTACTTATTTAAGAATCTTACTTAAATCGTAGTTGATTATAGTCATTTACCCTCAGATAGGCTCCCTCTCAGACTACTTGTATGACCGAATTTTTGGATACAAAAACCTTAATTTCTGATAATCTTACCTTTTGGAGGATTTTGAGAAAATCGGAAAAAGTTATTTATAAGATTTCGTTCTAAAATTTTCACTACTTCAAAAAAACGTTTGATCATTGTTGATACTGTTCGTGTCCGTCAATAAGTAGTTATTTCTTTTATTCACTTTTCAAAATTTTCTTGTCATTTAATTTTTCCAGTATAAAATCAATATACAATTGCAAATTGTTTTTAGGTTATGTAAAATATTTTTTTTCTTTGCACTGTTTGTGCCTTTGTGTATCAGCCGCAGACGGACATAAGGCAAACGGGACAGTCGGAATTCGAATACTAAATTGGTTTACAGGTTAATAGATTTAGGGCCGTAATAGTAATAATTTATTAGATTAACAGAAAAAAGAACACTATTCAAATGGATTTTTGAAATTGAGACAGACATGCTCACAGAAAGTGAAGAGAAATTGAAAGTAGATCTTTCCTTTGTGTTCATTGAATAATCTGTAAGGATTCAACTTTTTTGTTCAGGCAACAAAACTTAATATGGCAACTTTTATAATATGGCGCTTGACAATCAGCTGTAAGAAAGTGGGGAGGAAAAGGCGAATGTCTGTATTTTGTACGATATGTAGTTCATGTCCTCAAGCGTTACGTTTCAGTTGTGGCTATGGCGTGTTTAACTTCCAGTAGGTTCTGTGCTCGTGTTCAAGATAAGTTATTGTGTCAATTCGGGCATAAAGTTAGAAGACAGACTGTATTTGTGAAACTCAAGCCACCCGGACCATCTCCTTTGCGAATATTTGGAAAAACTTGTCAGGTTAGTAAAACGTTGAATTTTTCTGACTTATTTTTATTATAAAACGCTACTGAATATAATTTTAAAGTTATATGTTTCAATAATATTATTGAATTATTATGTAGCATGTTATGTCATTTCATGTCATAACTCTGAAGGACTTTTACATAACTCTTAAGCATGATAATAACCTCACTTTTATGAACAGCTGATCAATATTATTTTTTAAATAGTAAACTCTAATTTACTCGATTTAGGGATAACAACATGTCATTAAAGTTTAATATATACTGTTGTATAAAAAGTGAAAACTGCGTACCCGGTAAATTATGATGCGCGCGTTCACAGGTTTCTTAGTTTATTCGAAAATTACCATAAAACTGGTTTGTAGTTATTTGTACTTCGATATTATTTGTGTTTTGTTGTAACTAGTAACATTTAGTTAAGATAATGGATTAACATTAGAAAGTGTAAAGATGCTTCAATTCGTTTGTTTTTAAAGTTTAACCTAAATGCAGACCGGACCAGAATGTATTATTATTAAGAGCTGTAGTCTGATTACATATGAATGATATATTTAGAGTGATAAATTGACAACGAGCACAACGTATTTAGTTACAGTACGAAATTACAGCTGTGATACATTGGACCAACACAAGTGGATCGTAAGCAGCGTCTTGCTTTCTCGCGCAGCGTGCGAGCATGCAATGTCCAATATCGACGACTAACTTATAACTTTCTAAGCAACTATTATTTTTCGCATTAATATTTCATTTACTGCTTCATTCGCAATTATTTATTGGTAAATCTCCGATTATTATTGCAGTTTTCCGTAATTTCGAAGAAACATTCATACTCTCATCTATGAAAAGAATGATTTCATGAAAAAAATGGTTAAACCTTTATAGATCATTGAATAAAATAGACTTTATGTCATACTAGGAGAATATATCGTAAAAAGCACTGTCTTAAAATGTTGCTGTTCATGATGTAAGCTACTACCTATATAGAAATACTCAAATCTTATGTTTAGTGAAAGTTTTGTGGTGATTCGTTGAATATTTTAATAGTTTCGAAAAGTGGGCAAGTAACTTGACGAAGGAGCGTTTATAGCCTTTCTTTTCTTATTTTATTCTAGTCCATTTGACGAACATTGACCTCGTTATGTTGCCAACTTTAGAACCTCTGAATATCTTGACTTCTGGTAATAATGTATTATAAAGATATTCCTCTTGCGCCTATTTTTGTATATTGTACAAAACATTTCCGAAAACCATGAAAATTTGAAATAAAGAATAGAATGCTGAGAAATGTAGTAAAACAAGCATAGATGATAGTTCGCCATTAATGAATGTTTTGAATGCAGAGTAAAACGTACCAGCTCAACTATCCAATACAAGAAATTACAAATGCCGTTATGTGCTTTTGGTTACCGTTAATTTTTGGTTAAAACATTTCAAAACGCATTACTAACGCCATCAGCAACTACTCAAATTAGGGGCTCCAAGGAAGACGAAGAAAGTACGGTACATTTGTTATGTGACTTCGATGCTTCAATCTGCAAGCGACAAAAAATGACTGATGGTAGAGGCCAATAGTCGGTAGGTTAGGACAGAGAACATTGGGTCGCATAGTAGATATATTGTGGGTCGAAGAAGTGCGAAACCTTCTAGAAGGAATTATCTCATTCCTAAGATAACTGCACAAGTAATTATGATCGATCCATATTTTTTGCAATTGAGAACTCGCTCAATCGCAAGAGCACATTTACCCTGAAAATGCGACTGAACGTTTTCTATAACTTTCCGAAAAACACCGAATGTTTAAGAAAATCGCATGTTAAGAATATGCGTGAATTCGACCACCATTATTTATAATTTCTAACTATGCAGTCTTAACTAATTTGACAATTTATATACCTACACGGATATCGTAACGCGTTATCTACAAATGCACGCATGGTGCGTGCAAGTGTCAAAAACATTGTTTAAATATTGATAGCAGAGGGAAATTAGCGAATAAGAGACGAAAACTCGTAGGAACCTGGCACTTGTGACTCGGCTTTAAGGTTAGGGGCACCTTACGACGAAAAGAGCGATTCGTGCTATTTACTGTTTACGGGTTAGAAAATCCCTAAAATTGTTCAAAGAAATTAATATTTTAACTTTAGCTAATCACTATATATATTATAGTTTAGTTTTTGTATATAGAAACTATAATAAATTCAATAAAAACAGTGAACTACATGCCGTTCCAATGTTCAGACTCCATAAAACTAGCTGTTCGTTCTTGGGGAAATGTATATCTATGTTTAACAAGCTTCCGCAAAGTGTAATTGATTTGCCTTTATATAAATTTAAAATCCATATCAAAAAGACACTCATGAGTAAAAGTTATTTATAAAGTAAGTGACTATCTAAATAATCACACTATTTGGGAATAGGGACACTATTCATAGAGCCATGTTTGGTAACAACATTATTTAGAACAGGTGAAGAGTCAATATTTTTTTTTTTTTCCTTGTTCGTACGTACGGACAAGGATTTTGTTTTTTTCTATAACGTTATTGGGTGAAACGAGAAATTTTAATAACGTGATTTAGCTGGTATAACTTGCGTATTTACTTAACTATCTAGCTTGATATCAACAATATAGTCTCTGTCTTTTAGTTGCTTTCCTAAATCGAAGTATGTATTGGTTTATATCGCGTGGTCTTTGAGGATGTTCGTTTCCCAAGATACGAGCTGACGTATCTGACCAACAATTCACGCTTATGAGTTTGCGAAAGAAGATGTATGTCCCAGCTGGATGTAGAAAACCTTATATTATTTAATATTCTGTAGTTTTTTTCGTGTCTATTAGAACAATCCATAATTTGGTTTGAGCCTTCTTAAGTGAAATTTATGACTTGTTTGTTGTAATATGCTTTTTATGCTTTCGCGAGTGCAAGATTAATTACTTCACGTCTGACTACAAGGTATAATGACACTCTGCGTCTAGGAGATTGTGCCCCATCATCACATGTCTTGCCGTTCAAGCTGCGTCACCACATGTGTAATAGCTATTTTCAGTAGTCTTCTTCCAATGCCCTAAGTCACACTGGTCAGGGAGAATCATTTGGAAGGCGTTCAGATAGATTTTCAGTAATACAGGCATTTTAGTCATATAGTAGGAACCGCCATGTTAAAGCCAACGTGATATAGTGCTTCTAAAAGTTACAGAAAATATTTTCTTTTAATATTATTGTTTTTCAATATCTTTTCCTAAACTCTAGTCTGTTCGATTACGTGCGTATCATAAATATTTTTCTACGAAATTAGGGCTCTGCGGCAAGGGACTTTTTCTTTTGGGAGAAATATGATAATGTAATCGCGCGATTTTTTAAGAATATGCGATCTGGTAATTCGTTATTGGTTATATAGAGCCGATGGTTTCATATGTTTTATCTCAATATTATTGAAATCTTTAAGCAAAGTCGGTGGATCAGCAGAATGTGCTAGCCCTTACCGACGACTTTCAAGTTCTTGTAATATTTGCATTTGAGAATATATGCGAATATACCAAAAACTAAAGGAAGAATGGTAAACTAAGTAGGAGAGTTTTACTAAAATCAATTATTAAGAAAGGCCAGGTAGGACGTGATACTAGATAATTATCGTGAATCCAGACTTATTCAATATTTCTGTTATGGAAACCGTGGAAATATTTTACTACATTAAAGGGTGCGTAAAGAAATGGGTTGCTTTGTGCGATTTATTATTTAAGCAGTCGAAACGCTTTAATGACACCATATATTGTGTTCTGTGTAAATGAAGCCCACTAGAAATGCGGAACACATAACAATTTGTTCAGTCGCCATCATTGTATAAGAGTTTGCGGCATCGCATGCGACATAGCATATGTTATTTCAACTTACAACATTTTCTTGAAACCTATTTTACGCATTGACCATACAAACTCGTCTAGTAGGTCTTAATGGGTAAGAACGATATCGGTTGGGTACTTTTTGCGCTTTCGATTTTGACGAAACAGTGATTATGATTTTTTGTATATGAATATTACACCCATTACCAATGACATTACCAATTGTTAACTGTAAGTCTCGGCCCATCTAACGCTCTAACGCATCAGTGCTTCAAGATTAAAGTGTATGATTGTCCGTGTTGTGAGTGGTGAAGTGTGGAACCTAAGCCCGTGTCCGTAGTCAAAGTAATAATATTCATGATTTCATTTCATTAGAACAAAATATATAGCCTTACTCGAGACGAGAAAAAAGTGGTCGAGAAATTAACTAAAAAATTTTTAAAACTTAATACGAAACCGACTATCAGATAATGCTTTAAATGTATTTTTGAAAGCTTATTTCCTAAATAATAAAAATATCTAGTGGGCTAGCTTTTGGAGCAGTTTTCTCTTTAAATTTTGATTATAATTAGTCTGATTATTAATTATTTATTAGATTCTTAAGTATACTTTCGTAACAAAAAAGTCTATATATAACAAAATATTGAAAATTTATATTGAAAAGTTGGACTAAAATACCTGTACCTGTACCTTATTGTTATTCGTTGTAATTATGAAGCTAGTTTGATTTTTATACCTAATTCAAAAACTGTCGTTTCAATTATACATTTTAATAGTAAAGTTTGTAGTACAGACAGAGACTAAAGTAAATTATTTAGTATGTAATGTAAGGTACTAAATTATTTTGTGGTGACATGATGGCATTGTTTTTAGAAGATATTTTATTTGTTTTTCCCAAAGATGAAGACTATTTAGTCCTAAAATTGTGTGTAGAAATAATGACAAAAGATCTCGTAAAATTTTATTTCGTTTAATAAAAATGTTATATACTTATTTAAGTTAAAGTCAATTGAAACTAATAATAAATGTTGTTGATTAATAAATGTTGAATATTGCATAAAAAGCGTAGTTTTGTTGTTAAAACACACATATTTTAAAAAATTTCCATATATCTCGACAACCCGAGAATTCTCGAGAAATAGTGGTCGAGAATTCTCGTGCTCCGAGAAATAAAAAAGCTCGAGAATTGAGAAACCCTATATCATATACCCCGCGGACTAGTAGATATGCGATTGACTTAAAACCAGAACGCGATTCAAACTCAAATTTCTGCTTGAATCCAGGATTCAGGAGAGGACAGGTTAGAAGGATAGAAAAAATACTTCGCTGTAATTCAGGATAATTTGTATTTTGCAATAACAAATGTATTAGAATTTGTTCTCTATCCGTTCATTAATGTATTACAACATTTGTTAAATAAACACCGTAGATGGAACAGCCATATACAAAGATGAGTGCAACACCACATCGTAAATGCAGCTATATATAAACCTGCTAGCTACGAAGCGTGGTTGTGGAATGTTATCTCAAGTCATTTGATTGAAGACGATCTGAAACTGTATAGGTAAAATATAAATTGATACTTTCTTCACGAAGGGAAATGATTTTCTAAGTTGGAGATGTTTTAATGTTACTATAAAAGGTCGATTTCACAGACGGTAGCAGTAGTACACCACGACTACACTACTGTATTCGAATAAATACATATTCTTAATTCAAGACATTTTACTGTATGGTGCATGTATAACTGCGTATTCTCTTGACTCCGTGTACAAAGCGAGGGTATTTTTAGGAATATTTTAAACTGTTTATCTTAATGTCACGACTATGTTGGTTTGAGTCACTTTATTACTTTTTTATTTCATTTTTCTCTAAATTTAATTCGAGGTATAGGAATGGAATAAGTTAATAAAACCACAAAACTATTTTAGTTTAGTTTATCGAAAATGTTAGTTTGACGCCAAATAGAATTAGCGGTATTATTTTTTCAGTTTATTTTTTACGCTCGTGGCTTTTTTCTTTTAATTTCGGTTGCTTGGTGCGTTTGTATTGTCATTATAGACTGAGATTTCAATAAATGTTAGGTAACTTCTTTAGTTATTCCAAATTAAATAAACTAAGCTAAATTAACACTTTATGACCTTGTAAATTTAAAGACTAAGTAAATATGATCATTTCATACTGCGATATGTTCAAGAACTATGAGAGATGATTGACTTGATATGACTAATATCCTGGGAGATTTAAACAAGTTGAAATTGATAGAAAGTAAAATAACTATTTATAAGAAACATGGAAAATATCAGTGCTTGTCGTATAAAGTATAGTTAGAAATTAATGAATAAGTAAAATACGTAATTATCCATATTTGCATATTTATAATTACCACAGTTATCAAATAATGACTACCTTAATGGTATTTACTATAAGTATGTAAACAATTTGCGGAACGTGACTTGCGTTGTTACAATTGCCAAATGTCATGTTAATAACGGCATCGCACAATAGATAGACATCGTTTATAAATTGGTCTTAATTAAATTTCTATTTTCTAACTAAGAAATAAAGTACAGGAAGTATTGAAGCACGGTTTTTGTAAATTAGGGGTTAGTAAAATATTATTTATTACATTGGTATTTTAAATAATACTGTTATTTTAATTGAGTGTATCTTTTGTGTTTTTATTTTATCTTATACTTCATACAATATATTATATATATATATATATATATATTATATAATATATTATTATATATATATATATATATATATGTTGCGTTTTCCCGAACGCCCGTAATTGTGTTATTATATATTTAACTATATAATAATATTGCTTACTTACCGGTCCGTAGTTCTGGCTTGGCTTGAACGTGTGTTTTGTGTGTACTAATGTGCCCTACCGTATGTGGTTATATAATATATATCATAAACTACAATACTTGTAGTGTAAATAGGAGAACGCGTGGCCGACCACTTTTCCAAATGTAAATGTAATCCCGTCGAAACCGTAATATGCAATATTTATCCAATGGTATATTAAATACACTTCCGAAAATAAACCAAAGAATATATTTAAAATAAACTCAATAAAAAATGCCGTCCAAAAAATCCGAAGTGACAGTCAAGTACCGAAAACCATAATGTCAAAATCTTTTTTTTTTATTACTTTTTTAAATTTCCTTTTCCGCGGTCCGAAACTCATAAGTCCTAAACAATCCCCCACCCCGAGATGAGCAACCCTCATCTCGCTAGTCTACCGGTAGACGGGACAGGGTTGCCACCGCACGGCGCATCACAGAGTCGCCGATCGAGACCTCTGCGAACCGAGGTACACCGTCAGAGCCTGGATAAAGCTTCAAAATGCGTCCTCTACGCCAACGTAGAGGAGAAAGATTTGAATCCTTAATCAGGACAAGATCCCCTACCCGTGCAGGAGCCGTTTTATCTGTCCATTTCAGCCGCTGCTGCAACATGTGCAAATACTCCGAATAAAACCGTTTATTAAAATTTTGTGACATCTGTTGCAGCATTTGAAAGCGAGAAAGTCGACTCAGTGGTACAATTCTCAAAGGGATACTCAGGGAGAGCTGCAAGGGGCTGGCCGATGAGGAAATGACCCGGTGTCAAAACCTCCATATCGTTGGGATCCGAAAGAGTGGGCAAAAGGCCGTGAATTTAAAGTTGCTTCCACTCTGTAAAAGACCGTAGTAAGTTCCTCGAACGTAAGAACCGTTTCCCCAATAACACGTCTCAAATGTGTCTTAGCCACCTTCACGACAGCCTCAAAGATGCCTCCCCAATGAGGACATCCAGGAGGATCAAACTTCCACGTAATGCCCTGAGTAGCCATTGCTTGTCCCAAGTCCGTACTATGTTTCGTTAAAAAATCATGGACCTCCTTAAGATACCTGTCAGCACCCTGATAATTTGTGCCGCAGTCCGACCGTACCAACTCGTAACCCCCTCCGTGAAACAAAACGTCCGAACGCCGCGATAAACGCTTCCGTACTAAGCGAAGATACTATTTCTAAATGTACTGCCTTCGTTGACAGACAAACAAATACACATAAATAAACTTTGTAGTCTTAGAGGTCCGCAAGTGAGAAGCCCTGACAATAAAAGGACCAGCGAAATCCGTACCGACACCGTGAAAAGGTCTGGTGACACTAACCCGATCGCTAGGTAGGTCACCCATCATAGGCTGCATGGTGTTAGCCTTTAACCGATAGCAAGGTATACACTTAAATATAACCGATCGGACGCACCGTCGCGCCGATAGTATCCAAAATTCCCGCTGAAGAATAGCAAGCAGTGCCGTACAACCTGCATGCGAGTTAGTAATGTGCCGATCACTTACTATCAACTGCGTCAAGGGTCCGTCCTTGGGCAGCAAAAGGGATGCCTAGCCGAATACGGCAGCTTCGAGTTGCGCAGCCGTCCGCCAACACGAAGTAATCCCTCGCCATCAATGAATAAGTTAAGTTTCTGTACGGCACCCTTTAACCGACCCGTCGTCCGTAACGATTTAAGCTCGTCAGAAAACCGTTCCGATTGTACCCGTCGTACCCAAAACATGAGAGCAGCACGCCGTTCGCCTGCCGTCAGAAACAAAGATGTATTTCTTACAACCGGTTTGCGAGTATTCGTTATAAACCGACGCATCCATCCCGTAACGGCCAGTAATTTATTAAGAGAGCTAAACCGCAGTAAAAGAGGGTTTGTGACGATTTCTTTCTCCACAGCCATGACACGCACACAGGGCAGCGGATCCGATCCGATTAAAACCGTAGGGGGCCATGACGACTCCGGTGCCGTCAACCAAGCAGGTCCCCACCAAAGGTTATGACTCACCAACGAGGAGGCATAACAGCCGCGAGAGGCCACGTCGGCGGGGTTCAACTCGCCGGGTACGTGCCGCCAATTCAGATTCACTGACGAGTTTTGAATTTGCGAAACCCGATTCGCAACAAATGTTTCCAGCCTATGTACCGAGGTCTGGAGCCACGCCAAAACAATTTGGCTGTCAGTCCACGCATAAACGTTGCCTATGTTAATGTGCTTCCCGAGTGTATCACAAACATGATTCAATAACCGAGTAAGTAACGCAGCTCCCGAGAGCTCCAATTTGGGTATGGTTTGGCGGTTGCGTATAGGAGCCACCTTGCTCTTCACCGTGATTAGATGTAACGCTACTGAACCATCTGGCTGTATCGTCCGAAGATATACGACTGCCGCGAAACCCGATTCCGAGGCGTCACAGAAACCGTGAAGTGACGCATGATACTTCCCCGGTGGAAGTATTTTACGAGGTATAACAACCCTTCCGATAGTGGGTAACTGATCAATAAATGCGAGCCAGTCCGTTAAGAGTTCAGTAGGTAGGGTCTCATCCCACTTAAGCTCAGCCAACCATAACCGTTGTAGAAAACATTTAGCCCAAAATATTATAGGAGCGATCCACCCGTTAGAATCATAGATACGAGCAACCGTAGACAGGACTAGCCGCTTAGTCCATATCTTTTCCGTTATTGTTAAAACCCGAAAGGAAAAGATGTCAGGAACCGGTAAATACTGAACACCTAAAACCGATGTTGAACGAGGAGAGTCCGGATTCTCAAATAACAATGGATCTTGAACGTGATCCGCTGGTAGTCCTTCTAAGAGACGTGGACTGTTCGAAATCCATTTCCGTAGTTCATAGCCAGCCGTTGCCAATAACGCTATGAGCTCGTTACGTAAAATTAAAGCCTCCTGTTCCGAAGATCCACCCGTGATAACGTCATCGACAAAAATTTCCGACTCTAAGACGTCCGCCGCACGAGGGAATCGAACGCGTTCCCGTTGAGCGAGTTCCAACAAGCACCGCATAGCCATCCAGGGGCTAGATTTCAAACCGTACGTGTTTGTGTTCAGTTCGTAGACGCGTAATGGGTGAGACGGGTCCTCGCGCCAAAGAATCAGCTGATACCGTCTATCAGCCTCATCAATCACCGTTTGCCGGAACATCATGCGTATATCCGTCGCGAAGACCACCTGGTGTCTACGAAAGGCCGAAATAAGATCCGAAATATCTTTATGTAGTTTAGCACCCGAGTGCAGGATTTGGTTCAATGAAACACCGTTAGAGGAGGGGCCGACCCGTCAAACACGACCCGTATCTTACCGCTATCCGATTTAAAAACCGCGTGATGTGGTATGAAATAGTGTTCTTCCGATGAGTAGTCCTCCGTGCCAGGGACATGTGACCTAATTGTACATATTCCCGCATGAACTCAATGTATTTGTCGCGAAACTCTGTATCTCGCTTCATGCGACGTTCCATAGAAAGCAGGCGTTTCTCAGCAGTGAGGTAGGACTGCCCCAGCGGTTTGCGAATGCTCACAAAGGGCAACCGAGTAACGAAACGACCGTTCGGTAACCGATAAACATTTTCGATAAAATGGCGCTCGCATTCTTCGTCGAGCGGGTCCTTCCGTGAAACCGTGGGTACCTCTTCTGTCTCCCAAAAACGCTGTACTAAATCCGAAAGAGAAACGCCCGTAAAAACCGTATCAGAAACCGTATCATATGCTGGGCCATAATCATATATCCGTAGTGCGATGGTATAGCAACCAAGCCATTATTATTTAAATTTATAGTGCGTCCGGTGCACAATAATTGACCAAGCACATCAGTACCAAGCAACAAATCAATTTTTCCAATATTTAAAAATTTTCTGTCAGCCAAAGACAGGTGAGAAGCCGAGTTCAAAATTTCCGAAGGTAATTCCACCTGTGGATGTTCTCCTAAAATATCATGCAACACTAGTGCTGTAACTGTAATAACAGGTTGAGAGACCGATTCTCCAACAATGTTAAAGGTACATTGACCATAAACATGTGACACGAGCACATCACCTATGCCACGAACCGAAATATTATTATTAAATATGTATAGGCCTAACCGTCTCGCCAAATTAACTGTTATCATGCAACCTTGCGAACCCGTGTCCGCTAGAGCCCGTGCTCTAACATAAAAACCGTTAATATCACAAATCCTTACCGCAACGGTAGGCAATAAAATAGTATTTAAAAAGGTTGCATTTGGCGAGGCGGCGGCGACTACCTATTCTTGAACGTCACTATGAAATGAAGCATTCACCCGATTAAAAACCTGGGCTGCCGACAGCGCCAGAGGGTTATATGTAGGGGGTCTCGAGCGCCCCAATGGTGCCCGAGTCAGGTGCCAACTGGCATCCGGTGTCCGGTAACCAACCGGATGACCGAAAGATGGCGGCGTGTTCCTCAATCGCGGCCGTTCCGCGAGTGGTGGTGAGAAACCCCTCGCTCTCGCTGCATACGAGGCCGCAGACGCATACTGTTCCGCAGTGACGTCACGAGATTCGTCCGCTTGAATATGCCCTATGCCCGCTGCATAGGGTGCTTGTACCATAGGCCCGGTGCCTCCCCCACCCGTATGTGGAGATGCCTGTGAAGTAGGCCTAAAGCCACCCCCACCCGTATATGGAGGTGTCGCGCGCACGTCCACCCGTCGAGGCGACGCTCGTCCAGAATGAGGAGGTGAAGTCCGTACTTGTCCGCTTTGACCCCCTCCTGAAGGAGAACCAATCCGTGCCGCTGCAGGCCTAACTCCACCATTCCTATTCAGGCATAACATCCCGTGATGTTTGCCGTTACAATGAATACATGGCCGTGCCACTGCACAACTATTAACAAGATGATCCCCTAAACAAAAATAACATAACTTGTGATTTTGCACAAAACGCCTCCGCTGTTGAGGGGAACAATTTATAAAATGTTGGCATTTAGATATAAAATGGCCTATGATGCCACAAAAGGTGCAACCAACCCGCTTGGATTGCAACCTATTATTAATAGTATGGTCCGATGTAGCCATACCTACCCTAGTCCCCCGAGTGGGTGGCCTAATCCTACCCTGACTGAATACAGGTCTTCCCTGACTGGACACAGGCCTCCCAGATGGCCCTGAGGTAGCCGTTGCAGGAGGTGAGCCTACATTGTCAACAATCCGTGCTTCTTCCTCCAAGAAGGTCAAAAGGTCAATAAATTTAGGCAACGGGCTTGCCTCATCTCCGCTTCCATATTTTTGTTCAAATCTTAATTTTAAATCAGAGGGTAACTTATTCAATACAATATGGAGCAACAAGAATGACCACTCCGTTACTGGTAAATTTAATTTCTCCAAACAATTATAGGCCACCTTTAATGGATTTAAAAAATCATCCCTTATAAACATGATATTCCTTAAATAAGGCAAATTTAATATCTTTGCCACATGGGCATCCGCAATTAACCTAATATTTTGATATCTGCCCATCAATAGCGCCCTTGCAGTCTCATAATTGTTATCTGTTATGGTTAAATGTGAAATAACCTGGTGAGCGTCTCCCGATAGACAACTCAACAGATAACTTAATTTTTGTGAGTGATATATCCATCCGACAATGTACCAAGGAATCAAAAATGTTAATAAATGACATCCAAGTTTCATACCCACCAGAATACTTGGGCAAATTTAAATCCGGCAATCTAGTATAAATTGAGGCATTACTACTTGACTGACCCTTAACCGTGGGACTACTGGCCAGATCCAGTGTCCTTACCGCCTGAATAATGCTGTCATAATATTCTAAGCATTGCTTGTAGTCTGCCTGAGCTTGAATCAACCTTGCCTGCAAAGTTTCATTGTCTGGATTCATGTCAGCCCTATCATAACACATTTGTAAAGCTTGATCCAGGTCCGCCATGTATCTGCTCGCATTTGAAGCCCGCTCTTTCAAGGCCTCAACCCTGTCTGGTCTACTCACCAGAGAAAATGCGCTTACCAACCATTGCAATATGCGACGAATTTCGTTGTAACCGTCCGACATATCAAAGAATTTACAAAAATAACAGGTCCGTAACCGAAAAGGAAACCACGCTCTGCTACCAAAAAATGTTGCGTTTTCCCGAACGCCCGTAATTTGGTTATATTATTTAACTATATAATAATATTGCTTACTTACCGGTCCGTAGTTCTGGCTTGGCTTGAACGTGTGTTTTGTGTGTGTACTAATGTGCCCTACCGTATGTGGTTATAAATATATATCATAAACTACAATACTTGTAGTGTAAATAGGAGAACGCGTGGCCGACCACTTTTCCAAATGTAAATGTAATCCCGTCGAAACCGTAATATGCCAATATTATCCAATGGTATATTTAAATACACTTCCGAAAAAAACCAAAGAAATATTTAAAATAAACTCAATAAAAAATGCCGTCCAAAAAATCCGAAGTGACAGTCAAGTACCGAAAACCATAATGTCAAAATCTTTTTTTTATTACTTTTTTAAATTTCCTTTTCCGCGGTCCGAAACTCATAAGTCCTAAACAATATATTATATAATATATAATATATTATTGAAGACATTGTAGTCTTGTATTGCATAAATATGAAAATTTCGCGATATGCGATGTTTGTAGTAGACAGTAAATTAATGAAAGTTATCTGCTAAGGATCAATGTTATATATGTCAGATGATTTTCAATAATCTACAGTAGTCGCCAAAGAATATTTCACTGATTTCTAGGCGATGTCCTTCTGAGTGTGGTGTACTTGGCTCAGTACAATTGAGCAAGCGCATTTCGGTCAGCGCGGCGCGGCGCTTGCAAACAATGAACTCATCAACCATATCTGTGGCAGCAATATTAATTACCGTCACTTGACCTTTTTGCAAGATAAGGGCCCTGGGCAGTCTTTACTATAGTGTAAAGTTGTTATAGTGTACATTAATACAGATTCTTAAGCATTATCTCATTTTATAATCTTTATAGTCCACGAAGATTCCTACGTGGTGTTTAAAATTGAGTTTTAATAAATAGGGCGGATAAAAACCATAAAGTAGAAACATCAAGGCCAGGACAATTAAAAATTGGAAATTAATAAAATTTTTTGCTGTTGCGCTATGCCCGATGTCGTCCATAGAATGCGTTAGGGACAACAGAAGTTCTGACAGAAAATATCTACGAAAAGAAAACAAAATTAATGTTTAGTAATCTCATGTTTATTTCTCCAAAACTGAACATATTTAAATACTTTCTATAAAAATAAATGAAAATAAGATTAAAGTGTTTTCCTTTTTTTTAATGGTTACATGAAATTTATTTACTGTATGATTGAACGCTACGAAAAAACTGGTTATTTTTAAAGATACTCATCATTGTCTTATATTAAATCATTTATAAAAAAAGAAACAGGAACACGACGATAGAAGCAATAGATTTTGGGGAAAAAACATTGCTCTGATGTGATTTTCCGGGGGGAAATGTTTGTATAGAAAATAAACTTCGCGGTTTCCATTTAAGATTTAACCTATTAGTGTAAACTGTGGATTATTAATTAATCATAATTGACTGTGTACTTGTATATGCCTAGAGAAGATTGAAGGAAGTGTGTGGAAAAGTATTTCTTTTTCGGATAAACAGCATACCTTAATACTAAATAATTGTGTTCTTCAAAATAACTTCTTCAATAAAAGCTATATAAAAATATCACACTATTATAGATATAAGTTGTCTGTAAACAATTTTTGGATTTACCAGTTGAGTCTTAATAATTCGAGGTACTATTAACTCGCCATTACACAGATCTATACAATCAATCAGTTGGTTTGTGATGTCGTTTACTCCTATGATTATATTAGAGCCAATACTTATGACTAATAAGTAACACACATGTACTACCCACTAATAATACATACTATCACGCTAAAAACCTACATTTGTCTAGTTAGAATGAGTGGTTAGTTAGTTTGAGCTAAAGCTGTAGCATATTCGGTGTCAATTCTGTTATCTGCGGAATTAATACTACCAGTAATTATGGAGTGTGAAATGTGTCTTTTGTTGCGTTCTTCTAATTTCAAGATTTGTGCTTTTTCATGCAAATCCATTAAATGTGTAGAGAACATATACATAAGTTTTCTTGCATAATTTTTTTTTAACTATAACTGGTATATAATATGTTATCTATATGGTTTTTGGACAATATAAGCTTGTGAAGAAAACGAAGAATTATTACTGTCCAGAAATACTACACCAAATTACTTTAGATAAAAAAACGGAAACAAATAATTTTATTGTGTCCGCTTGCACATCTGTGTCATGGTCTTAAATGTTAGTAACCTTTACACGAAAGAAAATTGCGAGTACTCGTTCTATGAATGATTCAACTACGGTCCATTGAAACAAGTCCGATTTTTATTATTGACACTTTAAATCTCTATGGCAAATTGATAAAAATGCTGTATTGTGTAATCGATGTTATTGTTTGGAAAAGAAGATACTTGGAAATGTTAAAATATATTTAGAATTATTCACACATTCTTTAAATGACAGATCATTTACATACATTATTATTTATTGAAAGTATTCACCTCATTGAAATTCATTGATAATATTTCCCAAGTACTGTATAAATTAAATGAAATTCACGTTTTGTCTATACTTACGTACTATTCACTAGAACTTCTACAATGCAGTCCTTGGCTTCTTGACCTCCAAGGCAGGTGAGGTGCCCCTCTTTGGCCTGCATTCCTTTGTGTCTAGAAGTATATAGGTACTATCTGTCTATTAAGCAATCGAAAACATGTTAACTTAAATTGAAATTTGAGAACTTCTTTCATATATAACAAATATATATATATTATACAAAGGAAATTAACAATTTACAGTTTAACGTTCTTCTAAATTTTACTCCCGCTGACATATTGAAGGTGTTTGTGGGTTAAGCCAGACATAAAATTGTAGAATCTAAATTTCCGACTGTTATACAATATCTAGGTATTATTATTTTAAATCAAACTAGCATAATTTTCAGCGATAGAAAAGAAATTTACCTATCAAAATGTTGTATTGGTATTTATGTGAATATCTTATTTCGTATGGTAAAAAGAAATTATTGTAAAAAACAGTTCATATTAAAAGACAGGAAAGTAAGTAAATTAGTTATCTCAATTTAAATATAAATTATTAAGTATTGTATTAGAAGTCTATTAAAGTCATTAAGAAACATATTTATTTCTCTAAAATACTTATATCCTAATAAAATTCAAACTATTCGATAAATTACAATAAAAATGTTCAACTGTAGGTACTAGCGTGTATGAAAGCGTAAATTATATTAGATTCCGTCGCTAGAGCGTTCACATTAGTTACCCAGTGTACTAATCATGCGATCACATTTAATAGAAAATGCCTTGAGCGTGGCTCACACGCAAGGGACACACTGATGGTTGCATGCACCTAGCAATTTTACGTCCCAACTATATAATCCTTGATCGATATGATATTGACCCTATTTGACCTAGACTCAAAGTTAATTAAGTCCTAACTCTGAGAGTAGGTAGGTACTAATTGTAGAAAGGATGCATCTTCTCTAATTGACGTAATTGCACTTAACTATTAAGCGCATACGAGTGTTGCCCAAGTAGTATATGGGACTTGATAAATTATGATCATTTTTATGGAAGCTTTTTAGGGGGTGATTTTGGTAAGAAGAATGATATGATAGAAATGGATTTCAAATATGAATACTTAAATAGTAGAAAAAATCATAAATGCTTATGGATTATTCCGTCATCTAACACAGAGATATAAAATAATTTGGTATATATACAAAAATATGCACGTTAAAGTCTACATTTTGACTATACCAACTTTAAGTAATTTAAATAAAAAATGTTTAGTTTTTGCTATTGCGTTAAAATTATTTTAATTGCTTTTGAAGTCAGCAGCACTTTAAGGTATACAGTTGAACAACAAAAATTGCTTGAATGACGTAGAGAATAGAGGTTAACTCGAGGTGTACCATGATATAATATGTGTAGTCTAACTTGTCGCGTATATATAACATGCATACATATTATCACACCTTTTCTCCCCGAAAGGCTAGGCAAAAATGTTATAAAGTTCCAATGTAATAGAGTCCTTGCCGCAGTCCGGGTACTTCGCAAAGATATAATATAGGTAAACTATCATTATTTTGAGCTCTCTGCCGAGGTTTTCCCGGAGGGCTACAGTATGGAGTTCTTCAAAAGGGGAGTAAATAGGTTTTTGAAGGGTCGGCAACGCGCGAGTGACACCCCAGTTGTTGCAAGTGTCCATAGGCTACGGTAACCGCTTACCATTAGGCGGGTCGTAGGCCTGTTTGCCACCAACGTGGTATAAAAAAACTTCCTTAGTCGGCTCTTACAACATCTGTCGAATAATAGACGTGACTTCTTATTAGTAAATAGTAAACACTACATTAATTTAGACTATTTCAAAATTTGATGGTGTAGTGATGACAGTGAGCATCTCTTACTTAAATCTTGGGATTTCATTTAACGGTGTTAGCTTACATAATGCCTTAGTACCTACTTACATAATTATGTTTGTTTGTTATTCGTTACACCGAGCAAACTACTATGTTTTATGCCTACTAAATAAAGTTTTCTAATATTGCTTCTCTGAGAGTATTTCATCACAAAAAGAAAGAGTATTATATCTATCGAATTGCCCAACTTATGCTTAATCGAAAAAGTTTATGCAAGTACAAGCATACCGGCCCTACATCCAGTAACTATAGTACGAGTACAGGTTAACTTAAATTATATGAATACAAGAGTTTGTTATATGTATGTAATTTGAATTTTTTCCGTGCAATTAGTGAATTGCGATGTTATTTTTTTACATGTCCATATCGTCATTTTTTATAGACATTTTTTATATATTTCGTTATATATCATTCTCATTATTTTGACCCTTATGTGTGCATTATGAATATTTTATGGTTATTGAAAAAGAAAACGAGCTGCTTTCGTCTTCAACGTTGTCATCTACGTCCATGTCTATCCATATCTGTTTAACGTGACGAATGTGTCAAAAAGAGTGTTGTGACAGTTACTATTGCTAATTAACCTAACCTTTGCTCAGTTTTGAAAAGGTTGAATGAAACACTTTTGTTACGAGTATTATGCATCGCTACGTCGAGTATGTGAGCTTAAATATTTTAATGTATCATCTTGTACCTAACATGATATCTGCGACGCATGTATCGGTCTCGTAATATCATACACTTTGATAATGAGGTAAGTGCACACTATTTTCATTCATCATTAACTTTAACATTATTTATCATCATCCTAAACTGTTTGGAAATTGTTATTCCCCTGTCGAGCAATCATTGAATTTTACTAACTTTTTTCATGGTCCTATTATGGTGTCGATTAAATTTTAAACATAAATAAAGAATTAAATTTAGAATGTTTTTATAGTAAAATCTATACTAAATTAATACTTTGGCTGATAGTTATTAAGTAGTATTCACTAAACTTACCTACATAGTACTACCAGTTCATGATTTTTAAATGGCTATTGTAAGTACAACGTCTATTTAAAAGTAATGAATAGAAAAATCTTAAAATATATAAAAATAACAAATAGAACTAATTCTGAAACAGTCTTGAATCCGTTTATTACACTCAAAGAAATGAAAATTTAATTTTATCGAATTAAATTATTTTACATATCCGTTTAATCTGTCGCGTACGTCACATTCCATTTAAATATTAACTTTTCTAGGCAATGTTTGCAGTATCTGTTGTCACTTGGGAATTCTATATCGAAATCAGTATTTGGCAAGTAGTAGCGATGTAACAATCGTCTGTCAATTATATTATTGGTGGACGTGTCAATAGGTGGCCGTTGCTATATTAAGACGTCGATCGATGTGTATTTGTAGCGCTCGCTTTCTACCATGTTTTAATTGTTATGTGCAAACAGACTTGCGGACTCATGCAATTTTACGTGCGTCAATGTTGAACAGTATTTAATTCTACTGTAACATGGAAGCGATGTTTGAAGTTTCTGTTACTGTTCTTTTCTATGAATGGTCTATTAATTCATTATAATGTTGATATAAAGTTTTAGTAGATAAATACTACATTTTTTTAATATGTAATTCAATTCAAATGATAAGTTGGTCGGAAAAATCTACTCCTTTAATACTGGAAACAAGTTCGTAATAATATAAGATATAGGAATTGAAAATCATGTTACATTACGATTCAGCTTTCATTTCATTTAGCTTATAAAAGTTATGACATTGTAAACTACTCTATAGTAAAATGAGGTTTAAGTTTCATTTTAAAAACCACAATTTCTTTGTTCAAGTTTAGATAGGTTCACATGGCCTTTTTGATATAGAATAACATAGATTAAATTATATAGACTAATAAGATTCTCTTACGCCATATGTTATGTCCTCCTGTATGCTGTTGTAGTAATATATACATTATATAGCAAATTTGCAGTTTGAATATGCTGGTAGAACAATGCACAAAATTTATTACACTGCTCGGTATTCGTATGTGTAATATGCATTACAGCCTCGTAACTTGATTGATGGTCAATGGTCATCGCACTTAACACAGTGAATTGATCATACAGACGCAGAAAACAACAAAGCGCACCTTTGAAACAAATTAAGTGCATACTTTAAGGCACATTAGTGGTATAGTGCAAAATGAGTTTGCGTGTACGATTACAAGTATTTTTACATCACGTCGCAGTCATTCAAGCGGGAAGTCTCGTGTTTGTGTATTTATACTACTTTCTGGTTGTCTACGTAACGCTTAACGGCTGAAATATAAATATCGTGTGGTACACCTATGTTATAGGAATTTAGTACTAGTTCTGAATGTACGATTGTAGCAATATGTTTACGTTTTGTGGAACTTCTTGTAATCACATATGTAAACTAACCTTGTGTTTACCAGTAGTATCGGGAAACCGTTTCACTGCTAATTGTAGGTAAATATTTAACTGGTGGATATTTATAATTGTATATCGTTAACGGAGAGTTAACAGTTCAAGCATACTTTGTTCGATGTGGTTGCGATTACTAATCAGTCATCTGTGGATAATCTATTCAAAAATGCATAATATATTAATGGATTATCACCATACAAAGCATTCTAATTACAGTATAATACGCAATATCCTGTAGATGCGCTTTGCTTGATTAAGAAATACATTCTAAAACAAATACGATATTCTTGCTTTGAGGTGATTACTGATACAAAAGAATCCTACTGAAAAAGTGCTGTAAGTCTAATGGCCGTTTTCACCAACCTTGTCTTAGCTTAGGTGACTCCTAAGTGACATACATACATACATACATACATACATACACTCACGCCTTTTTCCCACGGGGGTAGGCAGAGATTACGTCCTTCCACTTGCTACGGTCCTTACACATCTCTTTCGCTTCATCTACTTTCATAACATTCCTCATACATGCTCGACGATTGCGGGTACTTCTGACCTGGCCTTTTTTGAGGACACTTTCGATTTGTTCGAAATATGTTCGCCTAGGTCTAGTCACTTTTTATATTAACTGAAAAGAGTGAGACAGCATGTCTCTTAGAAGTCGCCTAAGCTAAGACAAAGTTGGTGAAAACAGCCATAAGCCTCCTACAAGAATTTATTCATACAAGGGAGGCTATGCTAGGGTCGTGCCAGCTTGAGTACCTTCGTCTTATCGATTTCTTGTACAGGTCGTACAGCTATGTTTATGTTTGAAGAATAAGATAGACATTAAATATGCTGGGCAACGTGACTTTACTTTTACAACGTGCGTACGTTGCACTGTGGCGTACACGTTAATTTGTGAAAATCACAGGATCACAAAAACATATTGGTCTGCGGTAGGCTTGTTGTTTTTCAATATATATCTTTATAGATGTATTTTTATAGAAAAAAGATCGTAGCCAAGCGCTACGATTAGTTAAAGCGTGTGCCATTGCATTTGTTATCAACATTTATAGTTGAAAATAACGTTTTTTGAAAATTAAATTTAATGGGTTGTAGTTGATGTTATTTTTCGAAAGTTACTAATTCTATATAGTGCTGTTTGATTTATTAGTTAACTTATTCTGTAACGTGTTATGTTGTTGGAGCTACGGGGCTGTGGTTTATCAATGCCAAGTTACCGCTTTGGTTACATATTTAAAAATCACCCAAATTTTGAAATAATAAATCCGGTCAGCCTTTTTGATAATTAAGAAAATATTAGAGCATCAAAAACTTAATAGAAGAGAGCTTACTATCTGTTTCAGAATGAGGACATACCACATACTCGTACCTTTAAACAAATTTGCCTTTATGGTACATAAAAAAGATAATCCCAATTGTACTGTCTGCCAACGGGAAGAGCACCTCCTCCACTTAGTGCTAGAGTGTAAAATAAATGAACACCTAAGAATATCGTTCCTACAAGACACTCAATGCCCTGCTGGCGAGCTTCTCTTTCTTTTTCACCTAATTCTGAGTTCCAACTTCAATGTTAAACATAGTGATACATTTTTTCATCCATTCATTGACTCTTCGATCTCAAACGATATAAATATGTGATGTTGAATATGTGAAAATTATTCGAATTAATAATGTATATATTAGCGTTAAGATATATTTAAGCCGGCTTAATCTTAAGATGTATGGCTTGTAAAAAAAATGAGATTTAAAAAAATTAATATTAAACATTAATATATACAGACTCATTTATATTAAAATACGTACTGTTGAAGTTGTAACTATTCTTATGATATTAACAATATTAATAAACCCCAATGATTCTTTCAGCGGTCTGACAGCGGTTTCCTAAGAGACTAGTTTCATGGACCTGAAGGTATTTAACCAGTGACATCGTGGAAATAGTAAATTAGTCTGCGCTGTTATTAATGGCATAATAGTAGTATAAATTTAACCTAAAAATTAATTAAATTCCGTAAATGATTGGCCCTACATTACAATGTCTGAGTTCGATTGGAACGGTGCGATTAATTTATGAAGCTATTAAAACATTGCGAGTAAAAATCTTATTAGTATTCTCCGAGGTGGCGAATCGAAGAGTAACTTATGACGTGTGTGAAATCGTTTGGAAGTAATTAATATTCCGCGCACTCAAACGTCACAATAAATTAAGGATGTGGCCAAAATGTTACGGGAAACTAAATAATCTCACGTTTCGGTTAGTCATGTTCATATTTAAGTAATTGAATTCCCATCTTAGGTGATTTCTTTGTCACCGTCAAATATTTTATTAATTTTGTACCACATGTTTGAGCTTCAGTTACTTATAGCGATGCATAAGTGATGGAAAAGGCTGTCTTATATAATAGTGTTGTCTATATAATTTTCTGAAGTAGCTAATAAAATTGTGGTACAAGATTTAACTGTGAAGTTAACACAGAGACAGGGTAATAAAAACGAGAACGTATGATCAGAGAGTAACTATTGAGAAAGTACCTTCTTTTTTACTAAACAGCAATCAAACATTGTTCATTACTCGTTTTCATGAGCGTGTGTGAAGTAACTAGATTTCAGATTTCAGTCAACAAGTATATGTGACTGAAGTTTCGAAGATTTATAGGTTACAATAATCGATTAACATAAGATTAGCCGTACGCAAATATAAAAAATAGTCAAGAGCGAGTCGGACTCGAGTACGCATCTCGAGGAAACAAATAGTTAACTTTGAACGAAACCAAAGTTAACTATTTGCTTCTATTCGGATTTTTTTATTTATTTGTAAGATTTTCCCTATAGATAAGTGTTATGCTCAGGTATATGGAAAGTACTTTTATACAGTTTAAAATAAATAAGGCTCAAATAGTATTCTATTATATTAATTAAGAAGCTAGATTTTTACATAATTTAAAGAGCTTGCAGTGCAGATATATGTATTAGATGTTAATTTAAAATAACTTTCTGAGGGTTTGACCGGAAAACGTACTTAGTGATCCTATAAGGGTTCTCAATTTCCTTTTGACCTAAGGAATCTTAAAAATTATAACTAATTTTATTATAAGCACGTATTAATTGTTTATTCAATAATTACCGTCAATATCCTCTTATAACATCCTGCGTGCAAATAATACATGTGTGTAACGTATTGATTTTGCAATATACAAGCCCATCAGCGCGAGCTGCACTCCACTGCAGTTGCATAAAGCTGTTGCGAAATACTTATCGCGGTCACTGCCGCTGCGCAGGCACATAGTTAAGGGCACAGGCGCACCCTTCGCCGCTCCAATATCAAGTCGATCTCGGTATATTCGGTGCGGTGCCAGAGATTTATTGAGGAATGTCGGATATCTGATATGTTTTCATATTTCGAGAAGTATGACAGGTGTAGTGTCGTGGTATAATGTGGTCGCGGTTGATTTTCAAATCGGGAGGTATGGGGTTCGATTCTGTTATTCACCAAGGCTTGCGCCCTTTGGTGAGGACGAATATGAACTGTGATGATGACATTTAATGAACCTAACAATATAGTACATTACTTCCACGGTATGTAATAGTTCTGTGGTGGGCGGCGCTGTTGCTGACGTCGAGTGTAACGCGATGCAACCTTAGGCCATTATAGCGTAAGCAGAACTTGGTGGACAAACTGCTTTACAGCGGGGTCAGCTAGAGCTGCAGTTATGTCTAGATGTGAGGGCCTAGAGGCAGCTGGAATTCGATCATAGCGCGACCGAAAGCAAGGTCTTTTTAAACTAAAAGTATTGTTTAGTACTTTACTTAGGAAGGAGGCAGACGCAGGAGCGTTCTCCTATGCGCACAATGGCCCAATCGTGAGGCTAAGTGCGGTGGAGCCCAGCCAAACTAACTAGTACTTTACTTGAACAACGTATTACATTAAAATGACTCATACGCTTTTTTGATGATTGTACTACATAAGGCCAAATTGAAAATATTTTTTTATATGTTGCATAAAATTATTTGCCATTACTCGATGGCTTTGAATTCCATACATACGACCTAGGCCGTGTTACCGACATTACTTTTGCGCAAAATAATTACCACTTTACACGTATTTTGAGTAAAAGTAATTTTTATGGTTCAAGTGTTCTCTGATAATTTTACTCTTTCATAATTTGTACTTCTGGAACTTTACTTCAACATACTTTAATGGATAGCAACAAGAAAAAGAACTTGAAAATAATATTGTAGAGGGAGATTTGGACGTGCGAAAACTAGTAGACATTAGGAAGGGTGTTAAAATTGTTTGATAGGCAGATAAAGCCACTAAAAAAACACTACATAGACAAAACTTAAGAAACTACAGCAACATCACGTTAACAGACGAATAATCACGTTAAATAAAATAGCGAGTTTGCAACTAATGGCGTTATTGTGGCTTACACCAATCAAAAAGTTTATACACAAGTTTTGAAAGCGTTATTCTGTAAAACCTAGAAAGATAATTTAGCGATTGAAAAAGTGGTGTCTTTCAATTTAAATAACTGCTTATAATCAATGGTCATACAATATAGATGTGTTTGTTTTCTATCCGTCACATGAAACTTTCACTTTGGTTGCCATGAAAGAATTTATTTTCATGTTAGTCACGTTATCACTTAGTAATATTCTATTCGGGCTATTTATCATTAATAATTTTGTTGCATTTGTAAGTTGTTGAGCGATATTTCTGGCGAGATTTCATAGGAAGGTTTCATAGGTTTGTTCTAGAAGATCATAAGAATATTTGTGTGATCAGTACACTGGTAACTGCTTACCAATCTAATGGTAAGCAGTTACCATAGTAGACTCACCATAGTACTAAATTGCACCTTTGCTGAGTATACATCTGATGTCTCTGGACGACTACAAAGAGTTGAGGTCATTTGAGTCAATTGTCGATCGCCTGCTAACGGTGCTAAGCTTACTCATGCGTGAAGGTATCGATTTGTACCTTAATTGTACGGAAAGACGCTGTAAGCATGGTTTCAATTGATATTTTTGTTAAGGAAACAAACGTTTAATTATTTTTGATAATTACTGAATTCATAATTCTTTTATAACCTCTTTTGCAGTAAAATATTATTAATCTCTATTTTATTATTGAACAATCTTACATAGTATATACACTCGGCGTCAAAAAAATAGCACCTCTCTCTCATTTTCACTGCTACTTTTTTTCTAATTAATAACCCAGAACGATACGATAGGTGATTATTCCTATACCTACTTCTTTATATAATAAACGTACTTAAAATTGATACCAATATTATTTAGGCAGGATGCTGTTAACTTTTGGAAATTGAAGGTTGAAAATTATTTTAACCAAGGTGCGATTTTTGGATGTCGAGTGTATTATCGAGTGCATATAAGTGAAATAAGTATGTAAACATTAAAATTTTAATGTTATCTGCCACCAATAATCATAATAATATTATGATTGAATTTCGTTCTACTCATTCTTCTTGACAGATATTTATTTTCTCCTAGTTCAAGTTCACAATGTTTATTGCGTTAAAAATTATTTGTTTATTTTGTTGTTCAATTGAACCAACAAACAAAATTATTGCTTCTTTCTGCGAATTGATTTTCAAAGACTCCGTTTACCTTTACTATTCCCATTTATCATTACCAGAACCTATCACGAGCCGAGTCAAAATTATTCTGTAAATTGAATGTATAAATAAATATAAATATATATTTATATAAATACATTTTTGACATACACTATTTTTATGTTTACTTTTTTTTAAATGTACAAATAACAATTTAATAATCATATAACTTTAATTGCTGGTATGATAATGCTAATATTGAAGTCTGTAAATGCACTATACCAATCTCTCATTAATCTAACTGTAAATTATTGAATTACCATCATTAAATTTTGTGATTTATGTGTTTGTTTTTATTTCTCTATGAAGGTAACAAACACAATACAGATACCTTTTGCGAATTTTTGATTAATAGATTAGTTTAAATAGGGCTGCGAATACAAATGTTGCTAACATTAATGATAGGAATATATGATTGTTTCAGAGAGTCACAACATGTGGACCAGCTTGCGGCACAAGCGGCACGGGCATCGCGGGTGTCGCAGGCGCAGCGCGTCGATTGGCCTCCAGTCTCCAAAGCACAAGTACAGGCTCCTTGCCGGACTACGGTACACAGATAGTTGACCCCTACCGCCTTCTCGAAGACGACCTCAATGGCATATATGAGGACATTCGAGCGGTAAGTTATTTCATTTTTCTCTAAGCAATTGTTTTCATTTACTTATGCATTATTATTTGTTAAAGACGTCGCAAATGTAAACTGGAGGCTTTTTTTTCAGTTGATAGTAAATGTATACTAGAATACATACGTACGTACGTACTTTTGATAACTTTGCAATTGAGAATTGAATTGAGATTTTAATATCATTAGTTTAATTTTGTATCACATTCTTGGATAACTTAACTAAACCATACATATGTTATTCTAAACGATTCAAACATGGTTGCAATATAATCTGAATTGGATTATGAAGTGTTTGACAATTTCGTTTCGCTTTGGCTTTAAAGGCATAAAAATATTCCAATCTTCGATACGATACGATGCAGTTTAGGAACCTGTATTGATATATGTTTATTATGAAACGTTTTCGGTACATATAACCAGATATATTTGGTGTAAAAATGTTACAATTCGCCTGATTTTTTGTAGAGATATTTATTTGTAAAAACAAAAAAACTTGTTTAGTTTACGCTACAGGAAATTTCGTAAGACTAAAGTGACGATTAAAATACCCGGGCGGCGCATTTCGTACACACACGTGCGACATTACTTGACAGCTAAGGAAACTGCAATTTAGAAATGTCCAGACAACATTCATATAGGGGCCTAGTTTCAGACGAGTTTTCCAAACCGAAAGTAGGCGAGCAAGGTAGCCAACACTGCTTTGGTGGATCGGCGTGCGTGAACTCGTATTACACGCAAAACCTAGAAAAACTCCTATAACATTGTGGATTGGTGTCTTATCAAATCTAAGGGAACGTACCCATACTACGTGACCCATATTTTACAATTTTTACCCCCCCCCCCCCCCCTCGGTGACTACCCGTAGTATATGCTAAGACCCCCTCCCTCCCCCTCTAGTTTTCACGTAGTAATTCATAAATATGGTTTTGAATTATTTTTTGCAAATAGAAAGTTTAAAAAAAAATTATTTTTTTTCATATTTATCTTTATTAATACGGCGCTTGCCTATAATACCTATAATCACAAGTTAAAAAAATATTATTAAGAAGAATAAACATACGTAGTCATATTGTAACAGAATCTTAAATCACAAAAAACAAAAGTGTGATATGATGGACATGGGACTATTATATGATATATTAAGTGGGCGTATCGATAGTCCAGAGTTGTTGTCACGATTAATATTTAACACACCTAATGCCACCTATGAGTTTGAATTTTTTTAATCATTTATTTTAACGGCTCTTGATACAGGTCCTTTTAAGCCCTAATGAGTTTGAAAAGCGCTAACGTTGCCCGCCATATTTGAATATAGCTCGCAAAAACGCGAGATTTTCCTAAAGTATATTGATTACGTGACGAAAACTTAAGGCCCCCCCCCGCCCCTGTGCCCAAGCGTGGTATTTTGACGACCCCCTCCCCCCCTAAACGGTCACGTAGTATGGGTACGTTCCCTAAGTATTTTATATATGGGTGATGGGTATTTAAAGGTTTGATAGTTGTTCAACTGAATAAACATTTATTAACAAAAGTGGTACGCATATATTTTTAATGGTTCCACATTCCGTACTAAATGACAGTTGCAATTAATATCAAATATTCAAGTCTGCAATGTCATCCGGGGGTCCTCAGATGCGACACTCGATGCTGAGGACACCTACGACACGTGAGGACGGTCATCGCTGAGGTTTTTAGTGGGTAGACCTAGGAGAGCCCCACATAACCGCCGGCTCTTCGCAGTCAGGGTATGCAATTAATACATTTTCCTCAGCGGAACAAAAAAAAAGGTTTGCAATGTCATACGTCATTCGGCCCTTTATGCTGCGTACTTTCATACGGCGATGTGATTCACCACAAAAGTGGCTCACTAGTAGTTTGTTTGCTACGTTGAATTTTCGTATAATATATATATATATGGAAAAGAGGTTTATTAGGTATGTAATAATAATGCCAGAACAATACAAAATGAAAAGGTAGTGATGTTATCTTCGATGGAGCGTACACAGCTTATTGGTCGGGTGTCCTAATGGATAATTGAGTCTATCAGGGAGTTGGTGCCTATTTTCCGAAAGAATAAATGAATGTTTAACTAAGGTGGCAAGTATTTAACGCGTATGTGTTCCAATAGACTTTGGCCCAATTGATGATATTATGAACTTATCATAAAGACAATGAGTGAAAGAGAGAATCTGTTAGGGATGTTTTGAAAAAATGCAAGCAAAACGAAAGGATTGTTATGTTAAGAGACTTTAATGGTTAAAGTGTTAAAATAGTGTGAAATACATAAGTTAAAATATACCGGGAGTAGCAAGCTAGGGGTTTGCTTATTGTTCAACTTTATGATAACAAACACATAATCTACATGTATACTAGATAAGAAGGAAGTCGGCAGAGCATGATTGACGTGATTGTAGATGAAAGATTGAAAGGGAAAGTGCATGATACTGGGGTGTATTCTAGGGTAGGTTTATTTAAGCGTAAGTGTATGTACTGGCGGTATCGAGTACATGAACCCAGGGAATAGTATATTAGAATAATAGACAGATTGTTAGAAGAATGTGATAAAGAGTACAATAACGTAAACTAAGCATGGAATCAGAGGCATCTTATTACGCAATGCTGTCATTATTATTGTTAAAACATACTTCATTTGGCTATTACAAACAGCCAAATTAAGAATTCAAATGCGTTAACTATTTTGTGTAACAGCTAATAGTTGATCTGCTAAAAGCCGTTTAAAGTGTAAAACGGTTTTACTTATAATTAAAATCGTTTAACATATTAAATTTATAAGTGTATATTATTTTGTTAAAATTTTGCATGCTTACATTATTTACAGCTACGATTAAAATGGTTTTTAGTTGTTACGGTTAATGCTATTTATATAAGGAAATACCAAATGAAATATTACGATAATATTCATGTCTTTAATAAATGGAATATAAGAGTATGTTCAACGTGTCATAAAGATAATTTTTGTTCTTAATGTTTACCTTATTGTGGCACTAATATAGTTATTATTTCAGTACCTTTGAAAAAGGTTAAGCTCGTGATACAATCATTTAACGAAATTATTCTTTTTTTCCTAATATTTTGCTGTATATGACAGATTGCCCAATTGATGATAAGTGCTTACAGTCGTGTATACTTCATGCGATTTCTGTGCTAATTAGTAGCAAATAGGCAACCTCCACTAAACTCCACAGTGTATGCTACTAACATGTTGTTACATGTGAAGTCAGAGTACCCAGTAATTTCACTGCTTATCTCACCCTTCACGCTGGGACACAACAATGCGACTGGTATTTAGCGACAGAAATATCTGTAACTGCTTCTCTAGCTTAGCTTAGCTCTAATTACCAAATTATAATTAAACTATTAAATCACTCTAAAAGTTGCAGTAATTTTTATGTATTATTAGTAATTTTTGCCTTTTTTATCAACTGAAGGCTTAAATTATTAAAAAAACCTAACAGCTGAGGGTTTCGGTTTTTGTGAATAGCTAAAAGTTATGTCTTTTTTTAGGTTTTCTCAGCTCTTGTCTGTTTGTATTTATCAAATCGGGTCAGCGGCTTAGTTGTGAAAACGTACCAAACTAGCTGATTATACGAAGCAGTGAGAAAAGGAGTGTTATATAACTTGTACAGCATTACACGAGTGAGACCCTCGTAGTGCCCCTCATGTCGTGACTTTGACACACTTAGTTAAATAATGCTGAGAACACGAAGTTCAATCACACATAACAATTTATTTTGATAATAGTAATTTGCTACTTCAATTGCAGGACATTGTGAGTATGAACGGTCATTAACTGTGCACGAATTGCTTTGTATTTTAGTCAATATTTTGATAGGAACGCTCCTTATGTACAAGGTATATTTTAAAATATAAGTATATTTATATACTTATATAATAGAACTAATGAAATATAAGTATATTTCATTAGTTCTTATGGAATAGGAATTGTAACTTTCCCGCTCAGTTCAGTTCATGGAGTTTAAAAGTATAAACTTATTGGTCGAGTGAAATATTCATAATAGCAACAAATAAAATTTTTTGCAAGGTCAGACTACAATAAGTTGAATCGGTTCATATTATTTGAAAATATCATGAGCACAACATTGATCAAGTTCCATAAATTTATTTAATTGTATTTTTGATTTTACTATTCCATTTGTGATAATTTTTATATATTTTTTTTACATGATAATAGATATTGTATAATGATAAACCTTTATCATGGACAGTTATCTCATTATCTTCAAATACCAACCAGATTATCTTCAAATAATATACGTGCTACGGAAGTGCTTTAGGTTAATTCATTTATTCATATTTAAAGCTAAATCTTTCGCCGTTAATATAAATGAAAATAAATAAAATCAAGCAATGAATGTATTGTATGCTTATTTACGAAAATTCTTTTAAAAGTTACTTTATAGTAAGTAATTTGAAGTCGATTAATATAAATGAAAATAAATAAAATCAAGCAATGAATGTATTGTATGCTTATTTACGAAAATTCTTTTAAAAGTTACTTTATGTACTTAAAAACTCGGAGGATCACATATCCGGAACGGTATCCAATGAACATTACGCCGAGCAGTCTGAATTTTGCTAACAATCTTGACTGGATAATTGGCATAGCAACGTATTTAGTGATATTGTGTGTATGTTTGACATTTTGCGTTCTTATTTTTGTAAAGTTAGATCTTCTTTTTCTGTTAAACAAACATCATATTTTGTCAAATCTTCTCGAAAATGTGCTTACCTTCTCAAGCGTTGCACGTGAACCGGAGAAATGACATTCAAAAGTAAAGCAGACAATTACGCTTTTTGAGACCTTTACAATTTTTTTTACGTATATCTCACTACATTGTGGAAATAAACTAAGTGGTATGTATTTACAGATACTACATTAATTTCCTTACCTAATTTTATACACAAAGATTTATATTAAACAAAAAAATTGTTCGTTTAATTATTTTGTTCGTTTAATAATTGTTTTATTTCGTTATTTCTAAAGTATGTAAATATAAAGTTAATAATTATAATAAAGTAAACATAAATCTTGTATCTTTAAAATTCCTAATTTGTTTCTAAATATACTCAGTTTTATAAAAAATAAAGTATCTGCTCTTTGTATATAAATTATATGGAATAGAAACTCCCTAAAAATTGGGGATTATTTGGCGATATTTTAATATTGAAATTACTGTCCATTGTCACGGTTTTGTTTATGCAAGGTTAATAAAAATATTACAAATACTTATGAATATTACCATGCTATGAATATTTTTAAAACTACATTGTTACTTAACTGACAATGTAATTTTCATATAACACAAATATATAAGTAAAATAAAACATACCTGACATTTTGTTCTTCATAATTTCCATTATTTTCACCTCATGGCATCAAAAATAAAATTTATCTATTACCTAAACTACATTTGAGAGCTATAAAATTACATACCTAGACTGTTTTTAGGAATTAAATTAAAAAAAGTCTACAATTGAATGTTATTTCATTACCTGTCTAATGATATTAAAAACAGTGTCCAAAATTCTATCATGGGACTTTAGGGCAGAATACTTAAAGAAAAAAACATGTATTATACTAGATCATTAATAATAGAGAAGAAAAATTAAACTCAAAATTCTCAATAAAGTTGTTTATTAATAAGGTGTAACCTTAATTACAGTTCTTAATCAATATTTTCATGGACTGTATTAATTTCACAATAAATGTTGTGGTGTTGCACTTAATAGTATTTTGCAGATTTATTGCATGAACTCTTCTGTCACCTTCATGTCAGACTACGAATCGGTCACTCTACGAGTATGAAGCTACAGATTGCGCCGATCGTCATTTTATTTGACCGTAGATTAATCAATTTCGGAAGTTAAACACGATGTAATTTTTACAACAATGAACGCACTTGATGAGCTGTTGGTTTTGTATCGGCCAAACTCGCTATTATCAAATAGCGGACCAGCAACGCTAGAGGCTAAGGAGAAAGAAACTCCAACGGAAATTTATAGATGTAGAACAAGAAATTGCTGGAAAAAGAGTTAAAAAATTTAGAATTATTATCATTATCTCATTTCAGTCTACCAAATATAAGAATGTTTCCATCGATCAAAAGAGTTCGGGATGGGAATGGATCTGGTTGGTTTCTGGATGGAGTGTAGATTTCATAGTGTCGATGCCGTTCGGCTTTCAATATTTACTGCGTTTTAGAAAAAAATGTATATGATTACAGTAATATATCTACAATGTTAATGTCAATATTTCAATATATGTTGCTTTTTCACATATTGCCAAATCATTATGCAGTGATTTTTATTTCACAACTTCTTAAATGACACTTATTGTCTTTTGTCCGTGAAGAGCCCGATTGTCACCTATTGAATAATGTATACTTACATGAAAGAATATTATTATTTACCATGTGACGACATTACACAAATTTTCACATTATATTGCAATAAAAAACCGGTCAATAGCGAATCAGACTTACCCACCACGGTTTCCGCAGAAACTGTTATGTAAGTTGTAGGAAATAATTGGGATGGAATAACAAATTAACGATTTTTGTTTTGTTCGTGGTTCATTTACTTTTGTTGTAAGACCTTTATACATGCCAATTTTCAAGGTCTATAAGAAATACGTTATAGGTTTTACTGAGAAATATAAGAAATAAACTCTTAATGGACCTGGCCTAAAATAGTAATGATATCTTTGGATTGTGTTGACTTAGAAGTTTTATTTTTATACAGCTTCTTTAGCTTTAACTGTTAGTTGTTAATTTCAACGATACATTCCACGCATTCCCAAGAGTCGTGGCAGATAGATGTTGATGTTGACAGATGGTCAACAAAGGATTAAGGGAGAACGAGATACGGATCCCTGAAATACTACATTTCCGCTTGCGGCTTTGCATTGGTAATCAATTACAGTATATTCATAAGTACGCTAAGTTAATGTGGAGTAAACTTTAGCGACAATTTTGTTTTGCTTATAGCTAATACAGGAATGTGGATAAATTCTATGAAATTTATAACTAACGCAAACTATGTTTATAGAACGCAATTTTTGTTGATTAATAGATGCTAGTAAATAATTAGTTGCCACTTCCCGAGATATAATTTTACTAATTACCTGTACAATGTTTCTACATTGCGGTACGTATGTTTGTGCTGATACAATTTTGTATCTGTACCTGAAAACTATGTATCTGTATTTTAAATTATTGGTCACATTGAATCATAATAAAGCAGCACTTATTACTGGACTATGTATGTTCCAATAAAAAGGAGAATGCCCAAATTTGCCCCACTGGTCCCAAAGCTATAACAAAATGTAAATAAATATAAAAATAATATTACTAATTTTAGTGGCATTTATTTCGCAAATAGGCGTGCGAGAGAAAAACTCAATAAATAAAGTGTTTCTTAGAAACGGAAATGGCAATATGACAAATACGAACCATTTATATGGCCGATTAATATGGCCAAAAGTCAGCTTGACGTTGTTTGTCGTCGTGCGTGACTTGTGATTTTTGTGTTCTGGCTGTTTCTGTGCGCTTACTTGTGATTTTATGATTAGTTTAACTGACCCTTGCTGTGTTTCCTGGACTTATTACTTGCCTCACTGACTACCTTTCGCTGTGTTTTATCGGAATAAAGAATTGCTTATTGATTTGCAAAATGTCGCGGTGCACGAATTGTCGTTTTTGTATCACCTTTCAACGGAGACGTTTCGTATCAGATTTGAACGAGGGTGCACAAAATATACTTACGAGTATGAGATGGAAATCTGTGCAGGAGAAATAATTGTAATGATTTAAATAAGTTACTAAAGTGTTCGTTTAATTTATTTATGTGTATTTTGGTTGGCTACCTTAAGTGTCATTGTTATTTTATTCTACAGTGCATAATTTCAAACTCGAACAATAAAGAACTCTTCTCTTTATTTGCAGCTTATTATTAGCTTTTTTATTTGATACTGTTGTAGCTGTGTAGTGGGTAATAGAACAGTAGGATGTTGCTGTCATGTTATGTGTACATGATGTATTTAAGATGGGCTAGGTATCAAGATAATGTGACTGCACCAGCATCATTTCTGGACAATGTTATTGATATGAATGAATAATAAAATAAATGGTTATAAATATAAACATTTGTTTTTTATTTACATACCTACACCTTAATCACTGTTCTAAAAACTATAATGATTATACTGTTTGATTAAAATAACATCTAGCCGACATAAGGTTGGGTATATCTGTGTATCTATGAAGGAAAAATAGTTTGTAACAATACTAGTAATTAGGATAAATTATTATTAAACTGCACATAATGTAAGTTGCTGAAAATCAATGAAAGGGTTAAAAGTACTGTAATTCAAACTGCTAAAAATACACGAAAATGCTAGGAATATACTGTGATTCCAACTAATTACCTTTCTTTTTATCAAAAAATATTTTATGTCAAACAAAATGCATATCGTCGTCTTACAACTTTGCTAATAAATATTAGTAGGCGCACATTTTATTTGTTTAATATCTTTATTTTCGCACGCAGTTTCGAATTATATCTGATTCACTTAAAAAGCTATGCTAATTACGCACACATTAAAAAAATCTCATTAGTGGGCATGCATAATTATAACTGGGGCACAGCTCTTTATAATTTGGGCATTGTCCTTTAATAGCAACAGAGATATACAGTATGTATATCTCAGTGTATGCAGTCTTGATAAAGTGCACAAACGAATGGAGGTAAACTACACTTTATTTTATCGATAAAAACAAAGGAAAAAGAAATCGATGCCATGGTATTGAAATTATTGCCCTTTGAATTTTTTTTTGCAATCGCCACCTTGTGTCGATAAAATAGCTAATAGAGAAGTGACATATCTTGATAAAATGTGTACAAAAATAAGTACTAGCATCCTCATACCTATTTTTGTTACTATAATGACATTAATCTGACATTTAGAGCTGAGACAGTCAGTTTCTCTTTGTCGAATATTCCAGGTGTAGCGCGCATCCATGTTCGACCTCATGCTTATTTATTATGTAAGACTAAGGTCGAGTTGGCTTTCCTGTCATAAGCAATAAAACATAAAATTATATATGTATATTTAATTTACTTTATTTCTACGTTTTAACATTGAAATGTTTGCAACCAATCGAAAGTAAGTCTTGTGAAATCTGGCAAAGGTTTAATTATAACCTGGTTTTCGCACTTGTTTCGGATGGCAAAACTTTCTTCTGAGATCAAAAAAATTACTTTCAATGTTAATTTCGAAATACGAGTAAGTACTTATCACGTAACCTGGGATAGACAATCTCTTTGTAACAATTGCGATAGGTTGCGGATGGTAGATTGTTATCATTCAATTATTTTCCGTCAGAAAGATACAACGTAATTAAAATCTGTGTAAAGCATAATATTAACGTTTTTATTTCCTTTGTCTATTTTTTAAAAATATTCACGAAAAAATTTGCATTCGATGACTTAGTTGCACGGTTTATTGTGTTATATGGAAGACTAGGCCTTGATTTCTGGTGGAGGTAGAAGCTTTCTTTTATTAATTTGTAAGGTTAGGATTTCCGATACTATCGGACTAGCAATTTTTTTTTATCACTATGTGTTCCCTACAGCTTATACTAATATGTCTAATTTCCAATGCTTAATTTGGTCAAACTCAGACAATCTGTGAGACTTTTATTCTAAAAAGAAGAAGAAAGAGTATCTAGTTGAAAGCAAAACAACAAGTCATAAGAACAGCTTTAGGCGTCTAAACCTTTGCCTTATGATATTTTCCTTCACCGTCAAATGAATATTTATATGAAATTCGAAAATAGAAAAAAGCACCGGCATGGCGCCTTTTACTGTTACTAATAGCTTAGTAAGTCACATATTGTAAATTCTCTCTCATCTATCTCATTTTTTCCACGACTCCATGATTTAATCCTGGCTCATCCATTTTAAACAAATTTTCTAAATACTCTTACCATTTCATTAGCACGCAATCTTCATCTTTTAAAACGTCTCCACTTTGGCTATATAACTTTTAACAGCTGTTCTCTAGCTGTTCTTGTGGATTTCCAAAAGAACTTTAATGTTAGAAATAGTATTTTTTGTTAAAGAAATAGTATATTATGTTAAATATACGTAATTATTTTTATCATTACATTAATATGAAAGGCTTTGGTGATTATCGGTGAGCGACGAGTAAGGGCCTGAGGTATCAACGAAGTTTTATAAATCAACATTTGATGGTATCAGTAGCCATAGGGTATTTTATTCTTTACTAACTGAAGTTTTACATTTTCTCACGTGATAAATAAGAATAGGACTTTTACCACTTGAAGGACGTATCGTGATATGAATGAATTATTATAGTCACAGAGTAATTATTAATGTATATGCTCTGTAAATTATATTGCGCGATGTAACATAAACCCGCTGATAGCAATGTTTCCATTTAGCTTCGATCTTGAGACTTTAATGTTAATATTAGCTTGAGTGTTATAGTGCAAATTTTGTACACATACATCATTTAATACATAAATGTGTTGAATTCACCCCACAAATTCAGACAAAGCATATTTTTATTTTACTTTTATATGTGGCAAATAAATATAAATGGAAGCGTATTATAATATAATACATAATTTCAAAATATGTTCAGTGTACAATTTGAAACTGATTTTTTAATTTCATTGCTAAATCTTTATGATTACGAACCGCAAATCCGCCTTCTCACAATAAATTTAATGCGGAGCGTCCATAATGAACATTAGCAATTTTTTCGCAACGTAAATGTCGAGATTCGCATTGTCCACAGTTACGAGAGGACTTGCGTCAAGTAAATGCATATATGACACAAAATGTGATGCAAGAACTGTTTAAAGGTGCACTTAAAAGAATCATAGAGTAACGAGATTATGCATTCATCGCCCTTTCAAATTTGTAGTATCTGTCTAGTTATCTACGAACCTACAATTGCTACGAATCTGACTACGAACTCTGTAACATTTTCGTAGCTTTGTATGATATTGTTATTTTATTAGTCGATTGTACACACTCATTGAGTTTTCCATATTAGTCTTGTAACTCAATACTACTATTGAGGTACAAACGTTGCTCATTAAGTTGTGTAATGTTAAATTCCATACTAAGAGTCTGTGTTTGCGTGGGTATTATTAGCATTTTACTATTTAGCTTAATTGCTTTACAGTCATTGAATAAGTATGACATGATTTACTTAATTTTTGTTGAACATGGTAATGTATTCATTCGGAATTCTCTTGGAATTCAAAATTGTTGATATGTGCATGTTAATAGTATTTTTTTCACAATGTATTGGAAATAAAAATCCAAGATTTTGGTTTTAACTAAGAAAATTATAATAATGCAAACACGTAACAATATTGAATAATTAAATACATCATAGAGATATCAAATATATACATTGCTACTTTAGCTGATGATCCTTAACAAATCTTGTGACTGTATTAATACGTGCGCCCTGTCCGGGTATATGTAGTTAACCTAGAGCCTACACAAAACCTTTGGCAGCACGGGAAAGCATCATAGTCGAACTGAGGTTATGTGACTTATTTTTTAAGAGGGGAAATGCACCTTTTGCACCGGGACACCGCGCTGGCTAGGCGCGGCCATGTGTAGGGCTCTCAGGTCTGACAGGACCGACCTACCCACTAATATCCCCCTGAGTTCTTTAGGCTCATGCGGGGCACATGGCGGGATGCGCTTTCACAATTCTACCACCATGTGCTATGGGGCCGGCTCGCCCTAGGTCTGGTCGAGCCAACGCCAAGGGAGGGACTGTCCAAGAACCCCTGGACAATCCCCCAGATGGAGAGACATCACCACGGCGTGCGCGGTAGCCAGACGCGAACGCAGCCTCGTGGTAGGGTCATTAAGCGAGCACCGCTCATGCGTGTGCCCGCCTTCTCCTACCTATTCGTCTGCGGCGGAGAGGAGCGGCCTCGACGTCCTCCTCCCGCTCCCTCTCCGCTGCCTCCTTTTACGAGATGACGTTTTCGCAAAAGGAGGCGACAGCCTTCCATTCCGCCTCGCCGCGGAGCATGGCTACGACCACGCTCGGCAGCGAGAGGTCGCTGCTTCCCAGCGCAACGATAAGGTCGCTGCGCTGTTGCTGCCACGCCGAGCACACAGCCAGCGTGTGCCCGTACGTGTCGTCGGGAGCGCCGCAGTGGTGACACCGCGGCGTTGCCTCCCGACGTGCGACCCGGTGCAGGTAGTGACCGAAACAACCATGTTCGGTCAGAACCTGCACGACGACGAATGGCTTCGATCGTCCGGTGGCCGGCAGCTGTGGGAAGGCGAGTGCCTCGCCGTACCGGTGCAGAGCCTCCCTCTGCATCCGGGAACGGACTCCCTCCACTTCTGGTGGAGTGAGCCGTTCCGCCCGCTCACGTGCCGCGACCCGATGTCGATACACAGCCGCATGGACCTGTGCATCGACACGACCCGTCCGAGTGCGGCTGCTGCGGCAATCAGCCGTAGAGCGAGTAGCTTAAACTGCTCCTCGAAGAGGTTATGCGCCTAAGGTTGCCTTATCTAAAAAATACAAAGTCGGATTGATAATAGTTAAAAAACCGGATTATTAGGTAGAACAAAAACTTTTATAGACAAATGAGTTAAACACACGGAGAATGAACGCACCAAAGTCGCGCAGCGCTACAGTCTGATACGGTTGTTTTGAGTGTAACACGGTCGATTATAAACAATTTTTTTTTAAATCTATAATTCAAGTTGTATAATTATCAAACGTGACCTTACTGTTATATGTTGTATAGCTACTACGTACTCACGAGGCTCGTTTTTGTCGTGTATTAGGTTTATTATCTAATAATAATGTGCATAGATTTTGCTTCGATGATTTATGATTTTACCATTACTATTTCATTCAATTCAACTATTGAAAAGCGGCTGATTTAGATGATAGATTATACATAGAAATCATATTCAAAAGGTATATTATATATACGTGTGGATAATTGCTCATTCTTTATAGAGTGTAAAGTTATCTTAATAGTTGTTTAATATTTCTTTATTACAATTAATAAAGAAATATTAAACAATTGAGATAAAATCTAACTATTCAGCGTTGTTTACTACATTACTGTAACTTACATACAAGGGGCATGTAGTTACAGTAATGTAGTAACAAATTTAAATGTTGGTAAACGACGCTGAGTTTGATTTCTTTTCAATTGTTTAACTTCTGTTTATTTTTGTCTTACACAAAAGGATTTATAAGGACTTCAATGTAAAAAAGAAACTGATATTCTTTTTTGGATTTTCTTTGGTGTTTCTTTTCGGTAAAATTTAATTTTATTGGAAAGTATATAATATCAACCAAGTATTGAAAGTCATTATCTTTATTGTCGTCATAAATATTTTAGATCACTAGGCAATAAAACAACGTATCTTCTGCCAGTCCTGTCTCTCAAAGCTGTGGACAGCTGATAGCAGCCTGGCCTATAGCGCTAGAGAACATATGTTCTTAGTCACTCCTTGGTTATATTTTATCTCCGACTCGACAATAGACGCCGGGGGAATTATAGCATCAACTATCATCTCTCGGTGTGAAATGTTACCATCTGAAATCCACTTTACAAAACGTGCTGTCAGCAGGCGGAAACTTATGCTCCTGAACGTTAAGATGAGTTACGATGAGTTACATAGGCCGAATAGTATCCTTCAGAATTCTTAGGCGTGTTCTCTTGATTTAATTCCGTACTAACCGCCTTTCTTATTAGAAGAACAATGTTCCATCTTCGTTGATGTTTAAATACCTCCTTTCATTACCAACTCGATCCACCGAATTACAGACAAATAACGATAACGTCCTTGCCTTTCAATATTTCGGAGGGTAAATTATATACATAGCTACTCATAGAAACGTCATCAGGGTAGGGGGGTTATTGCAGGATACTAGACATATTACACATACAAAAAAAAAACATGATAAAATGAAGTCTGAATCACGGACAGTGTCATCCATTCAGTATGAATATTTAAGGTTATGAAAATTGATTCGCGATGGATTAATTCTATTAGTAAGAACAAAATATATGTCGCGTTGATTGGTGCATATTTATGCGGAAATGTTCGGAAGAGGAACTTTGCAAAATGTATCACACATCCTTTCAACGAAAGAAACTTATATTTTCAATCAATGGCAGCTTGACGGAGATGACTTGCCGACAAAAATTGTTTGGATTCGGAGCGGTCATAAATAAATATAACTGTTTTTATTGACGCAGTGACTAGTAACAAGTAATTTTACTAGAATATCGAAGAACAGTTACCAGTGAATCGTACTGGGAAGTTTGTTTGGTATAATCTTACGGGGTGTTGGACAACTAGCGCCCAAGAATAGGCATCCGAGACATTCTTATGCACCATAAAACGTCTACTCCCACAGCTGTTAAAATTATTGACTTTTTATAGCTTCGATGTTATAAATATCATTATACCATCTCTAGTATTCTTCATAAAACATAGTTTTTAACCTCCGTAGTTGGGTGGTTAGTTTTCAAGTTGTTAGGTGTCAAGGTGTCGTCATCTTAGAGGTCCCGGGTTCAAGTCCTGGTTGGGGCACATGTTTGTATTTGTACCTTAGTCATAGTTGTTAATATATACTTATAGCAAAAATATTTTATTTATGTTGTATATCCGTTACCCTAGGCTATCGGATATAGACACATGGGCTCCCATAACACGAGCCTTATATAGCTTACTTTGACCTGGCTAATTGCTGTAAGTGTAATAAATATATGTATATAAAAAAATGCATCAATTTCAATTTCCCACAGTTCAAAAAATACTATTGGAGAAAATTTAATATCGCAATATTAATAATTACTTAATAATAATTTAATATGTATATGCAATTTTCCTGATATTTTATGACTACTCGCTATAGATGATTTTTTTATTACCCAATATTTTAATATCCAAATAAGTGCACAGTGGTTGGAAAAGAACACAAATAAATCGTTGGAATACTTTTTCATATTGTAATTATTTTGCATTACACTATTTTTAGCAGTCCTTCTATGTAACTGTTTAAACATATGCTATATAGATATGCAAGTGTGTGGTCGCACTTGCCTAACTGAGTCATAGACACTTTGGAAATAGTTTCAAATACTTATTCTGTGGTTAACCAACCAAAACATTAAAGTAACGATGGTTAATCTCCAAAAAGACACCATTGCTAGTAACTGGATTTCTGGAAACTTTTTTAATGTTTAAACTACGAGTATTTTGTGAAATGAGATATACCTAATACTAATTATTCACACGATCGCTTAAACAATTCAACTATTTAAATAATTCCTAACATTGTCTTATTTATAAATATTTAATCTTAATTATGGTTTATTATAATAATAAAATTATGATTGTTATTGATTACAACTCTTAGGCAGTGCAAATATTGCGCCAATAGCTTCTATTAGTAATACCCAGTGTGAAATTCTATTCACTTTTGGACTTGAAACATTTGACTATTATTTCCTAAACAGTTTTTAGATAACGATTATTTACCAATCACCTAATTGATAATCACGTTATCAAAATCAGAATATAAATGGAAATCTAGATAAAGGTATCAAATATCAATAAAATAACTCATAAGATGTATCAATTTATTTTATTATCGCTGTACAACATCACATCGCACTGTTTAATTAAAAAAAAAAATCTATGGCCATATTTCACTAACCTATGATGTAGCACTACCGCTGAAGCCCATTACAATAATCTCTTGGGGACATAAAATTTTGTTTGCAGTGTAATTTACATAATATAACATAATAACACATTGACTAGTCACCGACAAAGCGCGGATATGATTTACGAATGTTGAAAATATTAATGAGAGAAAATGTTTGCAAGAACCAAAAATAATATATGAAAACATGCCGTAATGTACTGAATATCTGAATGTAAAACAACGTTCCACAATGCATAATAATTTTCATGGAATTATATTATGCTAATGGCGCGAATCTATGATGTTTGATGTAGAAGACTAGATAAAATATTTCACACCAATGTCGCCAACATTGAAAAATACTTTAAAAAAACCGAAATCGACTAGTTTACTATTTATATTGTATCGAAATACTCTTGATTGATATACAATGATATATTTTATACATGTCTGATAAATAGCTATGTTCTTAGAACCCATTTCAATAGTAGTTCTTTTGCTCAACAGGAATTAGAGAAAAATACAAACCAGCCAGAACTGAACACCATAGCCACATACTACTTTGATGGACAGGGAAAAGCGCTCAGGCCTATGATCGCCATATTGATGGCTAGGGCTGTCAACTACCACGTATACGGAGAAAACAGGTAATCTTAACTTACATTTAATTTGTAATTACTCATTCCGATCTAGTGATTTTGTTAGAGTGACAATAATATATTTCGAGAAATTTTATAATTACAGTCAAATTCACTTCTTATTTTTATTTGATTTTGGCTATGAAACTACATTTGTACGAGTACCACACAAATCTTGCATTGACCCCAACCTTAATTAATGTCTCCTCTAACATAATATCTCGGGGTCAAAATACAATTGCTTCTTTATGCTATGACTGTGAAGGCCAGAATTGCTAATTTAGGTTATATTAGCTATGTTTTTTGAATTGCACAAGACGGTGATAAACTATTATGCGTTAATCACGACGTGTAAAATAACATTTCAAAGACAAATAAATGCATTTAAAATTGTTTGCATCTAAAAATTATTCATATATTACACAAATATCACAAATTTGTAAAGGTTAATCAACTAATCTCATATTGTTAGATGTTATTCTATCCTTGCTAGACAAAAAATTAATAGAGTCAATGTTTCATAATCACTGATTTTTTGTTTAGAAAAGGCGTGATCGTGTGGTAAATGTTTTCATTTCAATAAATAAATAGATATCAGTCGATTAGGCAGTACGTTCACGCAGTCCCTATGATTTGCCGCTGACTGCTCTCTACATGCGAAGAATATTTAAAGTATGTGCGATTACCGCCATTAGATATAACCCGTGCGTCTAGAATTATTTATGGATGCATAAAATACCTATCAGGATGCTTGAGAAACCTTGATCTCGTCTCAACCTGTTCCTGATGTGACGTTTCAAAGCCTTTATTTGTTAATCAAGAAGTACATGAATCTTTTAAACTTTTCGCGTTGCATTATTTAAACAGTTCACTTCAGGAATTAACGCGGTATTTACCTTATTAGTGACATTTGGATCTGTCGCATTGGACGATTAATCGTTTCACAGACCGTGGACACAGGCGGACCAGCGATGTAGATAAGGTAAATATTGAATAAATCCCCGAAGTTACGTGTTCCATTAACAAATACATGTTTTTTTCTTCTAGCAATAGTGACGCGGGCAGCATACCGAATATACATGAACCGAATTATGACAAATATTTCTTTCCATTCATATGACCTACAAAATTAAGTTGTAATTTTTTTTATTGTATTTAGATATTATATTATTTAATTACTATATATCAGACTTATTAAATTGTCTATTCATTGCATGAACTCGTCTCTGTAGTATTAACAGAAAGCTATCAATGAATTTAATTATAGTTTATTTATCGGTAGATCTAATTCATTCTTTTTAAACCTAGAATGTAAATGAGTTTTTTCGGAAGCTCCTTCCACCGTAAATCCTATCCTTGCTTTTAGTTTGTTTTATGAAAAAAAAAAGAAAGAGAAAGCTTATATCATATATCATGAAAATAATTTGGTATAAAGTACTTAACACTTGGCTTACAAAAGTATATAACAAAAGGCTATTCTTTACAAAGTCACTTGCAAAAAAAAGTCTTACGGCGTTAGGTTAGGAGACCTGACAAGCCATGGAATTATTCCGTTTGTACCAATCTATATCTCAAAATGACCAGTTAAATAATTAGTGGTGACTCGCTTGGTATATTGATGTTGTTAAATTAGTTCTTTAAAAGTCGGTAAAGCTTTCATGATTCCTTATGTGACTTGTGACTCCTTACCATCAGGCAGGCTCTAGGCATTTTTGCGACTATGTTAAAAAAACATCTTAATGATTATATACAGTTAACATTTTTCTACTATGTCGGGTGTGATTCTTGACTCTATACTTCAGCCAAATCCGATGACGAATAAATGTAAACAAACCAATTTTAGGGTTATCACAACCTATTTCACAAGAAACATTTTTTTTCTATCACATATTACTAGAAACACACAAAAAACTTCAACATTTATGTAAAAAACTGAAATAATAAAATAAAATCTAAATAATTTTAGTTGACATCCCTATAATCTGGGTAACGAAAGTGAAATGCAGAAGTAATAAACATTTTCGTAAATTTTAACTAATCTGCCAAAGAAGTTGGCTATATATTTATACTTGTCTCCTAAGAAGAAACGAGTGAGACAATCGTCGCTAAGAAAAAGTGGTGATATGCAACATTAATAAACTAGTTGAAGAAATGTGGCCGAAAGACCAGTTTATTTATAGCAAAGATGTTGCCAAGAAAACAGCTGAAACTGTTTTCAATCAAAGCCAAAGCGCACGAACCAATACAAAAAAAAAATCAAAATAATATTTATTCAACATAGACCTTTACAGGCACTTATTGACGTCAACAAACAAAACAAAAAAAAACCTAAAAAAAAAACATAAACCTTGTCCGTACGTACGAATAAGGAAAAAAAAAAAAAAAAAATATATTGACTCTCGACACCTGTTCGGAAATTGGGAGAGCCTTCTCGAGAAGAACAGGCAAGAAACTCTGAAGGTCTATTTTTTATCTCCTCTTTTCAATGTTAATAATTATAATAATATAATATAAAAATACAATATAGTATAAGATACAATCGTACCTAATACGATTACAGTCGTATGTATGTTTACATACACATATAAAATAATACAATATTATAAATAATGTTGTTAGCAAACATGGCTCTATGAATAGTGTCCCTATTCCCAAATAGTGTGATCATTTAGATAGTCACTTACTTTATAATAACCTTTACTCATGAGTGTCTTTTTGATATGGATTTTAAATTTATATAAAGACAAATCAATGACACCTTGCGGAAGTTTGTTAAACATAGATATACATTTCCCCAAGAACGAATAGCTAGTTTTATGGAGTCTGAACATTGGAACGGCAAGTTTATTTTTGTTTCTAGTATTCACATCACGCCACTGAGTTCCTCACTTACACAATACGCCAATAAGCTCCTCATTTGCATTTACATAGGTACACACACACATTTCATTAAAAAATATCTGGCACTGCGGTGGTAGGACCCAATAGGTCAGACGGCTTACCACCTGGTAAAATAAGAAATGCCCCCCCCCCCCTTCGCGGACGTATTAATATTTTGAAATAGAAAAAAATATACTGTTTCTTAGTAAAAAAGGTTATTAATATATGCCTGTCAGTGGTTGCTAGGCAACGCTTTGTTGGTAAACATTATTCATTGGATTTGGCTGGAGTATAGTCAGTGACTTTTAATAATTCTTTGAACGCAGTTATTTTTATATTCAGGGTATTTCCCCTCTATGGGGCATTGCTTTGACTCAACTTGTATAACCTAAAAAAATAGATTTATTAACGGCATTTTGTAATATATTCATTATGTTGTGGACCTGTTATGGTCTATTCGTTATTACATGAGTGCGTTATCGCATGAAACTAGTTTCTGTTTTACTTACACGTACGTTTGGTATGTAGTGTGTATGGATAGCATATGTATGTTATTTAATATAATTAAAATTACTCTATCATAATTTAGTGTGGAACGTAACATGCTGTGCACATTTCACTTCTGCACAGTCCCACATTCAGGCGACAGGCTCGAAAGCTGGCTTTGCGGCTGATCAGCCCTAGTTCTCAAGAGCTGCAAATACTCTTTACTTAAAGAATACGACTTTGTAGGCGCTCGCAGTAGAGGCACTGGTCACATGGTCACTTGATATGAAGGCTTTTGTTTGGGTATAGTCGGGAAAGTTGCTTAAGTCTTCTGAGAACCCCAGGGTTGATGTGCAATTATCACCCATAACGTATAACGCTGGTTATGCAGAGGTAATGCCGGCAATATAATGGCGTCCACGCGGCAAGCGAACTTGTTAAACACACTTTTCATTTTGTAATTGCAGGATGTTTATAGTAAAGTTCTTTATCTATCATATATATATATTCATAAACAAGCAGTGCAGGACTAGTATTCAATGGACTAGTAGTCCGTAGAGTAATAAATAAAAAAAGACATTAGTGGTTAATAAGGTAACATTTTCAAAATATAAAAAATAAGCGGCTAGAACCTGTTGTCTCAAATTCATGTTTCAATCTTTGTATAAAACTTTTTTTGAATTAGATTTAATTGCTAGAACTGTTTGAAAATTGAAAGTTCTTTTTATTAAAAGTTACGTAAGTCTTGGTACTCACACATTAGCCAGATTATTCTTAGGTAGAGTAGGTATATAAATTTGAATGAAATAAAATTTGTTGATCATTTAAATTTGAAACTTTTGAAGTGGCACAATTTTTTGACGCACCTTAGAACTGATTTCTTAATTTTGAAATATTCATCATACTTTAAGATATTCAGGATTTATAAACTAATGGACGGACAACTTTATAAAAAAAAATCCTTTCCGATGTATTATTACTCATTTTGGATTACTGCAATAGTATCCGAGCTTGTTTCTTGTGCTATAGCGCGCTGCTGGCTTCGCAGCGACAAGTGGCAATGATCAGCGAGATGATCCACTCGGCGTCACTCATCCACGATGACGTCATCGACCAGAGCGACTTCAGGCGCGGCAAGCCATCGGTCAACGTGCTCTGGAACCACAAGAAGGTAAGGTGCATCTTTGTTCATCGTGTAATTTATTTAGTTTTGTTTAGCAAGGCGTAGCTATTCTTACGAGAATTCGCAGATTATGATAGGTTTGTCGTTTTTGGCAAAATATATAAATTTAGCATGTAACAATTGATAAAACACTTTTGTTTATGAAAAATAAAACACAGCTATTGATCTCAATGTTCGGAGTAATTATAATATTGGCTAAAAAAGAATCGATACCGAATCTGTCGGTTAATTATGACAAAATAATTTCAAGCATTTCGCGATATTATTTGAACAAGTCTAAAGCTTCTTAAATTACGTAATTTTCTTGAATATTTTTATGAATGAATATAATTTCGTATATTTTATAATTTCTTATTCAAGGGTTCAGATAAAAATTAATGGTGTCATATGATTCTGGTTTCAAGGTCATTGATTGTTAACCTGGATTACAATAATCTTCATTAGGAAATTCCGGCCGCCTGGTGTCTTGAATAAATAATTGTACAATTTTTGGCCGCAACACATTTATGTTCTCTGTTGTTATACCAAACACGTACACGTTCTTTTTTCGATGCTTGTAAAGAACATGAGCTGTTGTTTCTATCGAATAAAGTAATATATTTAGTTTAGGATGCCTGGCATCAAATATATTTGTGATTTTAAAACTGATGTATTTAAACCTAATATATTTATTTTCCCTTGGTCCAATAGTGTGCCCACAACTACCAATGGTATGGTTGTTTTAGATGTAATTTAAAAAAGTACGACACCAAAGCAATGCCTTGACATGTTCACCTTGAGTGAAATATTTTATACAAACTATTAATTTATTATTATTATATTTATTTGGTATAAGAATACGAAGTATATATTACGCTTATCGGAGATCAATCAACACTCAAATTGAAATGTATAGAGAATAACTTTGACAACTAATAATACAATACATGATGGCTCATAGATACAGCACCATTAATTTCGAATCACCTACTCATTGTTATGCCTCTTATGTCGCCTCGATCACCGGTTGACTGGAAAGTTCAAATAAACGGTTGGCAAAATTCGTGTATGATTTTTTAGGCTTGTTGCCAAGGAACTAGTCTCTGTGTATGCTAAATCTTTTGAATAGTGCCTATTTGACTGATAAATAATCGCGGTTAATTTATAAAGCAATTATTTAATTAACAAATTTATAGTTAAATGACAGTATGAATTGTTCGAATACATTATGACAAACTGGGTTTAACTTTTTGTAATATAATTGAAGTACCGACCGCGACGGATGTGAAAAATGTAGGTTAAGATCACGCCATTCAACTTGTAGTTGAATGATTCTAGTCCGCTCTGAAGTAACTAGTACATAGATAACTTGTTACAGTTTCTCACCGAAAACTTTCTTTTAATCAGCACTTAATTAAAATCTATAACGATAGTACAAAGATGTGGTATTGTCGAAACAGGAAGTTAATGTAATATCTGCAAATTAAGTGAAGATTTTTTGTCTGGTTTCGCTTATAGAGTGTATTGTTTACTCATTTCTTGGACAAATATTGGTTAAAGCCGACTCGCATTAAATTTCGCTTTCAACTCCCATAGAAAGCTTTTTTGTACCGACCTCCTTCATAAGCACTTTTACTTATTAATGAGAATGTTGGAGCATTAACGCTTCTTGATTAATCAACAACTTTTTAAGTTCTATTGCTATCCTTTACTTGAAGTTAGAGCTCGTCAAATGGGTCAACGGGTTAGGCGCAGGTTGTTGCCCTAGCATCGAGTAAATACAAATCTGGTGAGTAGTGCTCGTCGTCAAAGCCGCGTGGCCGGCGGGGCCTACCGCCTTTCGTAGTGGTCCATTAGTAAGCATTTGCTTTCCTTTCGTCACGCTTTGTACAAGCGAGACAGAGAATGCCCGAGTAGTTTTTGTTAACGATGTGTGGTAGTCGCGGAGAGTGCCGGCGAGTCTGAGACGCGCCTCACATACCGCGCGGGGCCGAAAGCTGGACGACCCTAGGTGAAAGTGCCGAGTGCCTTCTTACCCAATGATTTTGATACCGACTCATTTAAAATTTCAATACGATTGTAACACATAAATCATCTTGCGTGACTGTTTTTTACCATTACCGCTCAAATATATTTCGGTCTGAACTTTAATAATGGTTATATCTGAGTTTGTAAGGTTATATGTGTAAGCCAATGAAGCGGTTAACCTCGCTTTCTCATTGGATTTGAAAATAGCAATCTATTTTTATTTACGTTTGTTATTAACAATCATTCGACAAATGCAATTGATAAATTTTAAATTTTTTCACCTGTAATTTTACCATAATTTCGGTAGCGCCAAAACTCATGGTGACTGACAATCATTCAAATAATATGCAGCAGCCATAAATGTTGTTCTAAGCCACGACTATTGTGTAACTCGTATAATTCCCGTTTTAAATGAATATATTTACTGACTACATTATAGCTTTTAGTTTGGTCAAGGAGATTTTCGCAAGCATTGTCACGAGTTCTCTCTATATGTTTTGTTAATATTCAAAATTGTTTAATAGAATTTGATTTGAAGATGATGTAGATATATAGTTTATTATTGAAGATCTCAAAATAGCCAGTTGTTTTATTCGTATTAATTTTTGTGCTTTAGTACTCCGTATAGTCGTTTGCTAATATGAGTGCAGTAATATTGATTTAATCAATTAAATCGCAAATCACGCTGTAGGTATTGCCACCACTGATGATGGTATCAGGGGAACGTTATAGCTATATAGCTTCTTGTTGTAGTTTCAATAGTCTTTAAATTGACGTAATAAAGCGGCGTTTACAGTCGTTTGTATGTAATAGTGATCTGATGACTTATAATTAATCATTAGACTGACAGGTAGACTCATTGAGGAGGTTTTTATCTTCAAATTATGATTTATGTGTTTTTTCGTAAGTTCGTGTAAAACAAAGGTCGCCAAAGAATTACACATAATGATTTGGATTCCTTATTAGCACTACTAGCAGGCACATCGCGTCTGACTTGTCCTTCACTGTTGTAATGCCTGTGTCCTATGATTACGTCTTCCGGCGGTTGTTATCTTTGCTTTGAATGCTGTGTGAATCAATAACACTGGCTATAACACATTTAATGTTTGTAACTATTCTTCTTGTTGTTGGTGTCTTTGTCTCTAGTGCAAGGTTTCCCAACCTTTATTTCACTGAGCCTCCCCAATTCAAAAATAATATTCTCATGCCCCCTTAAGTTTGAAAACATTAAAAACACATAATTTTTTTTTACAACTAAATTATTTCTTTGAATTAAAATTAAAATACAGATATTTGTAGATATTTATGTTTTAAGAATAAGAGAAGATATATGTATCTACACTTGAAAACCATTAATTACTTTGATTTGATTATTTCAAATAGGCCAACGGGTTGTGTCGGCGTGGCGGCCCGGCGAGCTTAGTGTGTATTGCGCTTAAGTACTCGATTACGCCCCCCCTGGTATTCCACTACGCCCCCCAAGGGGGGCATGCCCCCCTGGTTGGGAACTCCTGCTGTAGTGTATTATGGTCTCACCAGTTGATTGCTGCTATATAAATAGTTTTAAATATATCAAATCCTATTCAACGAGAAAAGAATATTCATTATATTAGTCTAGCCTATTATATATCCAGGCGCGGATTGTTTTAATGAATTTTCCCGAAACAAATGTTATTTTCCTGTGATAAAATACTATTGTCCAGAGTGTCAAACTATCCAATTATTAAAGTAGAATTCATTATAGACTTATTCAAAAGAATTACTCCGGAAATTCATACTCACAAACTTATTTAACCTCTATAATGTTAGAATACCTAATATAGCGAGCATATAATCGCTTAAGTTCGTAACGCCTTTTTAGGAGGCATAAAGTAAAGCTGTTCAAATTCTAGGAAAATAGTTTTTTTCAGGCACAGATATAAATAAGCCAATTTTAAGTATATCTAACAAACACAATCCTTTAAATGTTGCCTCCTAAAGAGTTCACTATTTTTAATTACTTACACGGTGTTAGAACAGATATTAGAGTGTTTGTCACGGATTTTTAGTTTCACTCTTAGTTTTCAAGTTACATATGCAAGATATGGAAGTAGCAATAAAAATGATCTAGCACTTTTATTTTCATCCGAACCGCACGTAAATTTGAATGCCAGGTGTAAGTACCTATGTCGTGAGCGTGAAAACATGTTTAGATAAGTATGCCACGCAGAAACGCTTGCGTTTCTCGTAACCTTTGCTCCAATGTTGGTTCGTCTGTTTTCTTGGTACTTGGGCACATTGAAACAATGTGGAAGATATCTAATTCTTGATAAATATGTACACGTGTAAAGAAAAAACGATACTATTTTAGCATGTTAAACTTACGGATGTTGGTGTTGGTTCACTGGCGGACAGTTCCACATATTGAATCAGCAGACACTTATTTGAATTATGTCACACAAACATCCGAACTGTTTGCGGTGTAGATTTTCATAGAAACCTTATGTAACGGATACGGAATGTATACAAGTTTTTGGTGACAGGGCGTGTCTGTTTGATTTTGGCACTTTTATTGTCAGGCTAACCGCCGTGCGCGGATATCGGCTTATTTACTATTATGTAATTATTTAGCTAGTGATCGTTTATTGCGTGCATATACATATACTTTATTGGAATAAATGATCGGTAAACAATGTTACGATAGTTGCACTTTTATTTGGCTTGGCTTGTGCTTAGAAAATTTTCTTTCAGCTAATCAATATTTTATTCTGTAACATTTCTCCTAGCATTCATATATATATATTACAATAATACTTTATATAGTCCTTATGTCAGATCAAAAGTGTTATTGAATTCTCTAAATGATTAGTTATCACTACAAATGTAGTTCTCCCGAAAAGGCACACAACTCAATCCGGATTTCAGCGTATTGCATCTAATCGCATGTAGGTATTGTTAACGATGTCATCACCCAACCTGCACTAACAGATATGTGATTGGTATGAGTGACACCTAATAACGTCTATTAAAAGGATATGCAAGGAACCGAGTCTATCTGTGTTATGAGATATCGATAATCTTAAAATATAGTTTTCATCAGTCACAAGGTCAACGACCCCTTACACTTATGACATGTACCTTTAAATATTCTTTTCAAATAAGATGCGCGTGATTACGTTACGCGCACAATAGGCGCGGTGTCCAGGGTACATGCAAAATTGTCCACGTCAGAGTGTATTGCCGATTCCAATCGTATCTCTGGCCATTGTTCGAAATATGTCGCGTCCCTTATTGTTTTCTTTGCTCTGGTATTGGAAATAGCGAGTTTAAAATGAGTACACGTGGTTAGAATTTTTATAATTGTACTAACGTAATTAGAAGACACGCAGACAAGCTCTGGGGCGGGAATAATTAAAAAATGTAATTGATCGATTCAGTAATTTTTTAAAATAAATTCACTATATCTATGTGGGTTTGAATAGTATTTTTATATGTTTTGCGCTAAGTAGCTGTAGAGAATTCAAGAGTATCTCTCAAGTTTTGTAATGTAATTATTGAAACGTCGACCTACTGATTATAGATCAGCGCAGTCGTCAAAATTTAAAAACTTGAAATATATTGCTTTATTGATTGCGTAACAGATTGCCGATGACTCAAATCTTAAAGCACCTGCATTCTATAAAGACTTACGACGAATTGACGACAATTTTACGCTAATAGTGACAGTATCGCATTTAATATTGCTACGGCTTTATTAACTGTTATAGGTAATTAATCGAGTGTTAATCATTAAAATTGTGTACGTAGATTTAGTAATATTGTCGCTTGTATCACGCGTCTTTAAAAGACACGGCCCTTTATAGGCGTGCATGGGGCTACATATCCAATGCGTAGAGGCCATTTAAGCGAAATTTATTGAAAATGTGCATGGAGTGTACCAACTGGGTGTAATTTCTATGTGCACCATAATTATGCAGCTAAAGACTGTACTAGTTAGATGCACAGAAACTATTATCATTAGTGGTCAAAACGTATGTGGACTATTGCATTTCGATTTTGGTGTTGATGAAAACCGGGCTATGGAAGAGACTCCGTTCACCTGCCTTCTCAAAACCTCCTAATTAGTGATATTCATTATTATTATATGTAATATTATTAAGAAATTGTGGATTTATCTTACATCATGGTGTATAATATCTTCTACATGTCAATTAAAGACATTTTAAATAATAGTAATCGCGTCATAACACGCGTAGTAGAGTCGTCGCTCACAGCTCTTCTCATACAAGTACTTAATAAGTAAGAGAAACCATCCTAACCTTCATCCATGTTGTGTGATTTTTCTATCGCTCTATGAAACGAAGGCGAGTCGTTGTAGTTTTTTGTTGAACTTCACAGTGAATGACAACCGTTGCTTGTATGCATAACTGTAGGTTATCCTAAACTACACAAGAAAACATCACATAAGATGGGGCGCACACACCTTCCACCATTGTATGCTTTCACTGCCGATGTTACGTGTCACACATATGTGGTGCTCCATTAATGTCATCTCTCATCTAGTGCCGGCTCATGTCCGATTCCCACAGACATACATCGAATAGATGACGCAAGTACAGTTGGCGTGTAAAAAAGAACGAAAAAGTCTACTGCCCCTTTTGTGACCTTTTTTAATAATGCCCTGAAATGTTAGCGGAATTTAAGGAAATGCTTTCTTACAACAATTTTTAGGTTCATATCACATAAAATTAACAACACCGTTAACTTTTTAATTTCCATACAAACATATAAATTTGCCATATTTATTACCCTTGTATGAAGTTGTATAACAGTCATCTGGGCTTGATAATAGTATGCCATAAAAAGCGGCATCTACTAAGATTTATGTCGGCTTTGATTTTTAATGATGCGATAGTTTACGTCCAATGTGCTGCCGGGTCACTGACTTCCTATTACTAACAATATTCTGTACATATTACGGTAATATTTTAATTGATTACGCAATTACTTTCGAATATTCACTAAACAGCTTTTTACGTGATAATGTAGCTTCTATGGAAATTCGGAAATTATCAAATTTGTTTCTTTTAATATTTATGTCTATTACATATTGAGAAATATCTAAATAATTTAAAACGAAAGTATTAATATTGCTCCGACATTTCGTGGATTTTTTAATTTACTGTTTTTAACTAAATGATTATTTATTTATAATACTAATGTGATTATTTTATTGTTCATAATGTTTTATATTTCTAATGATTTACAGTACCTTATAAACAATATGAGAACAAGTTGTCTAGTTACGTCCTTACTTAAACATATAAATAAGGATTTTTGTGTACTGAATGTGAATCTGAGGTTCTTCATGTACTTAACTTTAGTAATAATTAATGTCTCGGGACTTATAATTGTGATATTCATATTTTAATAAAACTGATCCAAATGTCGAATTATACGATTCATCTGCTTGAAATGTCAATGAAAACTTTTCTTATTCGATGATTTCGTCTTGTGAGCACTTTCCGTATGTTCATCCACCAATTTATTTAAATGTCAAGAATCCAAATGAGGTTTCAACAAAGAAATAAAGTTCATCCGGATTCGACCTATGTAGATGCCTTTTGCCATAACTACTTAAATATAAATACCAAATATTAAAGATATCGTCTTAAATATGATCTGGTCGTTGACTTTTACAAAAAGACTGTTCAACAAATTGCAACCTGCGTCAGAAGTTGCTCTCTTCCTTTAATTATATTATCAATTTACTTATTCTTTCCTCGTAGTGAATAATGTGACCTTTCTTAGTAATTTCTTTAGGGCTTTACCGATGTACGTTTTAATGAATTGATTCACCTTTAACAATAAATCAAGGTAAAATTCGTCATAATAATAATGACGCCTTATTAAAAAATATTAAATTGCAATAACATAAATAATTGGTTTATTTTAATATTATGAATTAAATTGAATGAAAATTTGTTTATAAAAGCGTCTAAAGATTGTAACTATTACTTTCTACATAATGTTGTTGTTGTATGACGATTCTGGTTGAAAGCAAAACTCGTATAACACTTTCTTCGAGTGACCCACCGTGGCGAGTATTTGATAAGTTTGTAGTAAAAAACCAGTCATGGTAACTGTATTATGCGGGCCGCGGGGGGATGTGGGTCAGACGCATTATCGCTGCCGGCAGCATTCCACCTGCAACCTTGGGGGAACGCTGTAAGAATCATATCCAAAATCGTTTAAATTGGACTTAATAATTTTGAAGATCATCCATGGATAAATATAGATAATTGTTTAAAATAAATTAAATGGAAATATCATTATATTCTGAGCATGATATTAAGGCCTGTGGTACACATAATAAAATGATGAGGATATAAAAGATGTTTTGGATTCTTGGTACTGAACTTTGAATGGAAATGTACACATTATAGTAAAAACCGGATCTAGGTCCATTCATCAGTTTCTAAGTTTAGACGGGGCGTAGACGAGTCATCTGTAAAAATTTTCTATGATGATAAAAATGATGTTACGAGTAAATTGAAACGAAATATTTATTTATATGGTGTTATGAAATAGAAATAGTAGCTGTAGTACGATTGTACAGAAAAAAGTTGAAGGCAGAAAGAGCCTTCAAACTTCATGTCAAGGTCACCGCTCATCTCTTAATGTTTGGATTGCGAGGCGCGGCCAAAACCACGCCGTGCCTTGTATGCTTAGACATACGGCGTCTTAGGCACTAGATAAATGAGTATCTACCAATTCGGAAAATTATTTAAATAATTTGTTTTGTTTTCGCTTAGTGTCCGTAATATTAAATGTTTTAAACAAATTCATATAATGGTTTTGATACGAAACATGCATAAATGGTTTACAGTTAATAGGTTTATGAACAATAATTGTTAATCTGTTGTTCAATAATTGGTATGAATAATTTAAGTAAATGACGCATAATGTTATTTATAATACGGGTTCAAAACTTAAACACCAGATATTTCTTAAATTGCTGTTTTCTGCTGCTGCTGATAAAGAAATATCTAGATAGCAATTTTGTGTTAATGAGCAGCAGATGTGCTGAAGATCGCGGCAAGGCGCTGGACGCTTGCAGCGCAGGACCGATCTGTGTGGAGATCCTTGGGGGAGGCCTATGTCCAACAGTGGGCGTCTATTGGCTGAAATGAGCAGCAGCTGCTCATTAACACTAAATTGCTATCCCAAGATATTGTAAATTTGATTATGAATAGTAAATAATTATTCGCATTCACTCCAAAAACTGGATCCGAGCATAACAATGAATTACTCGATTAATAAACACGCAAAAGTTACTCGAGAACCGGTGTGTCGCGGCCCTACCCGGCAGGTGTGTTGAAACGATGGCCCACTCGTGCACTAATCGTCACTAGATACCCCGAATGTCGCAATCACCGGACCTTCCACTCACTGGAAGCATTCGATTGACTGCTAATCGATTCACTGTTCATCGACTACTTGTGCCAATGTTTTTGAAATATCGTTGGTCCCACGTTGATAAAACGTTTTCTTCGATTTATTAAGGTTTTTTAGCGGCCTTGTTATTATTGCTGTAATTTTTGTACCAGCACTCTGGATCAGCCTTTTATCACAGTTTTTGTATAACATGAAGTTATATATCGGCAGAACTATAGTCAGAATTAATAAGCGATTTAACGAAATAGCTTACCAATTTATTTCTTAAATACGACATTATGAACTTGCGTAAACTTATAATGTTGGGGAAATATCATTAAGTAATTGGGTTATTATAGATTAGAAGCTACAATAAAAATACCTTCTCGAATTGTACAATTACAATATAAATAATTGTCGTAACAGACTGAAAGAATTAGATTTAGATTATAAGAGATAATATCATTGAGCTTTTAGCAAATAATAATGTTGAAATTTTTTTATGATTGTTCGCTTAGCTCATATTATATTTTTATTTTATTTTCCTCATGTAGACTTGAACTGAAATTTGGGATTAATGAATGCTCGAAATTGCACTCGATAAGCGACTGCGTAATATATGTCTGCATTTTCGAAAAAATCTCGTTTAATATACCCGTAGTGATTCAATACGTCCCACATACGTAAACGGCAGTGTACACAGGGTTTCAAAATATACTATTATTTGACCTTTGAGCCTTTCTTATATTGCTTGATATAATGGTTGTTTTCGTAGTACAAATGTAAGCTTGATGTAGCAGTCAGCGTACAATACTGTTCGTGATTGTTAAATAGTCGTATTAACGTACCTTGCGTTTTCATAAATTACCGCCTATTAACTCGATGTGTCAATCTGAATCGTCTACCGAATGATGATGTTTCTCCCAAGCTTTTGAAATTACGCATCAGCTCGTACCTGCTGTTCCTAAAGAGTTTCCACATTTGATAATTTCTTATATTTATCTTATTAATTAATCTTAAACTACAAAATTCACGACATTTTCATATTGTGTCTACTAATAACTGGCCAATAAAATGATAGTGATTGTCACCATATAAAAAAAGTTTCACATAGATATTTATAGAGATATAAAACAGTTCAATAGGTGACGACCCATTTGATCGTTCTTCGTTCTATTTTTTGTCCCTCATATTTTGTCTGCTATCCCTTAGAATTTGCTGTTAGGAAAGTTCTTTTGTATGCTGCCATTATAATCTGGGAATGTTTGTTAGGCTACAAAATTTCTATAGTTATGGAAGTAAGTTTCTAGGGCTGTGTAAAGTAATATATATGGCATACTACCCTGTCATATATTGGTTGTTGGTCATACATTGTAAATTTACTTATTCTACTGAATTCATTACTTCAATATCTCTATTTATTAAGACCTCAAGCGAGATTACTAAAGAACTTATTAACTAAACTTCTTGGAGTTTCTTTAAAGGTCGTGATATTTTTTAGCTTAAATCAACTTAATATTATACAATATTTATTATAAACTTGCGTCAAACCTTACAAAATTTCTTATACTAATGATGTTCATATTTGTTCAGTTCAAGTTCAATAATACTTGTAGCCCTATTTATTGTATTCCTTATTCCTAAACTTTGTTACATTATGCTTTATACCTCGTCTGAATAAAGTTAGCATCAAAATGTTGAATGTCGTAAATTTGACGTAATGTTTTTTAAATTGCCGATAAAATCTAGGCGTCATACATTAAAGCTTAAATTAATTGGTTTATTCTTGTAGGAACGGTCCGATTCTTACAATGTGTAGAATATTTCAAATTAATCGTTAAGTGGCGAATCAGCCAGTCTCGATAAAGGGAGGTAAACAAACTTTATATGTCGTCATAAAGTGTTCTTGTAGTTTTGTTTTCATCGTTTGTATAACAATGCGGAACTGTAAA